>QZWR01000139.1:0-35702 GCA_004114325.1 Zoophagus insidians
TATTATTTCACTCTCTCCTCACTATGTCAGAGGCTACCCCCAGTCTCTGACACTAGTGACAAGGACTGGGGGAAGTCGCGACATGGTGAGGAGTGAGAGAATGAGATATAAAATAATAAAAGAAAATTTATAAAGGGGGAAATCGTTATTCTTTACTATTTCGTGGAAAAGCAGCACTCTTTTAACAGTGTTAATTACAAATACTTTTCACGTGACAACACTATTCTTCAAGGAATTACATGATGGTTAATATAGTGATATCACAACAGATATGTATTTAGGAAGAATTTTTATCAATAAAAATAAATCATTTAACAAAATTAATTTTACCCGAACTCTATTCAAACACAGTAACGCACGGGTATACTTTTTATGTCAAATGCGGGGAAAGACTCTTTCCTCTCACCCTGGTTATCAATAATTCCAATGTATTGCTATTGATCACTCACCAAAATCCTCCTAACGTTTCACCGTAGCCTCAAGCCCTGACAATCCATCACATTCCTCCTCTTTTTATTTGAAGGTATTTCTAATTGTGATGGATAATCTTAATGTAGCATTTGCAATGACACTATAGCCAAGTTTAAAAGAATATACGTTAGCAATAGTTTTACTCTCATTTGTTAAATTACTATAGTTTAGCAATATCAAAGAAATTTATGAAAATCCATGTGAAATAAAACATAGGTACTTTTCTCACAAAAACCTTCTTTATTACGCATATACCCACAACCCACATCTCAACTTGTCCTAACAGTCAAGAACCCTGCGCAAATTTTACTTCACCACCAAAAAGGTTCAACAACAGAGGTTCCTTTATTACCATTTTCAAGTATGAGAATGAGGATAGTTCTGCATATGGTAATAATCAATTAATTAATTATATATATAAACAAGACTTTGAATAATAATTAGCAAAAGACACTCTTTAAAAAAACCGAAATTATTAAACAGGTGCAGAAATGAATACAATTCCTATAAAGCAAGCAACAAGAGTGATACTGTAAAATCGTACATACGTCACGCTTTTTGACCAATAATAGAATGTAGCACCCATTTTCGGCAGTGGGACAAAGTCTACGTCACTCTTTTTTGCTGCTATCAACAGCTTGATTGGTGCGCCCGAGTCAAGTTCAGTTTCTTCTCCTTTTCTCTCATTTTTCTTCTTCGCACTGTGCTTAATGGCGCCTTCAGTACTGCTGCATTCACCTCGTCCGACCGCACCTCTTTCAGCTCTTCGAACTCAAGTTGGCGTTGGACAGCAGAAAAGACGTTCAGTAAGATTGCAACCGCTGTCGCATTTATCGCCATCATCACTCCCCTCTTCCCCTCTCTCTGCTCCTCTCGTACCGTCACATTTATTGTCTCCCGCACTCCCGTCACCGCCACTTGTTCACTATTCAACTCCAAAGCCAGCTACTCCGCGATTAACCGAAGTTTCACGACCGGCTACACCCACCACACCTAATGCTTTTACTTTTCCGCAGCTGAAGGTCGATCGTGTTGTTCCAGATTATGCGTTGCGTCGACGCAATGCAATCTGTGATGCTGTAATGGACAGCGAACAGTGGCAGCGGTTTCAGTTGGCCGTGATGGGACAAGTTGCCGGCTAACTGCACCTGGACAATTAGTGGGCCAACGTTGTACAAATGTCTACACGTTGTAATTAATCAAAAGGTAAGCAGTTTATAAACCTAATCTGCTAAAACTAGTTGTCTGCATAATTAATATTTTTATCACTTAATGCACATTTTGTATAGGTGTTATTATTTCTGAAGTGTTTGGTGTTTAGGTTTCTCTGGCGTTTCCTTGAAGAGGCGGCTTTGCTACTTTAAAGGGGCGCTTTTTCGTATATTGTCAGGCACAGTATAAGCGGAAGCTTTTTGTTGCATGGGTCTTAACACTTTGTTTCGTGTTTTTCTCTTTGAATTTCTCTCTTTCATAATTATTTTGTGTGTTTATTTTGACTGTTTTGCTTTCCAAATCTCCAAATCCACCCTTTCCAACTCCTCCTTCAAGTGTTGTCTTTGGCGCAGGAGTTGTAGTGAGACTGATCCAAAAACACTCCAAAGCAAAAAGGTGTAAAAATATCCTTTGATTTCCGCTTTATTTTCGGCCTTGTAAAAGTGTCTTGATAGGCTTGTTGTTGAATAACCTCTCATTTTCTTGGTGTACTTTGTTCAGTCAGACAAGACAAACAGACTGGAAAAAGATGGAAAGTATTGGAAAAGAGTGCACAGAATTGAAACAGAAATATGATGCTTGCTTCAATACCTGGTATTCAGAGAAATTCCTCAAAGGAGATGCCAGTCCTGATTGTAAAGATCTCTTTGTTCAATATCGGGATTGTGTTCTGGTATATCTCTTCTTCTTGGCAAGGTCTGTTAGTAACCACCACTTGTGTTTAATAGAAAGTTTTGAAGGAACGCGGGTTGGACAAGATGATTGAAGAAGCCAAGGCAGATACACCTTTACTCCGTTCTTCAAGTACTGGTGCTGGTGGTGCTGGTGGTAGTGGATAGTAGTAGCTCAGTAGGAATAAATAATCAATTTGTTCAACCAAATAATTAATCTGTTAGGATATTGTTTTCTTTTCCACCACCATCACCCGCAAACACACCGCCTAATTTTCTCTTTTTAAATGCGCTTTCTTTCCTTGATAATCCTTTTCGTTGGCTCCTCTGCTGCTGCTCCTTGGAACCCGTATTACAACAACTACAATCCCTACGCCATGTACAACTATTATGACGATGGCAGCAATGACAACAACTATAGCAACAATGTCAACAATGACTGGGATTCCGTTTCCAGCTATGATAATGGTTACCAACGTGGTGGTAGGGGTGGTTTTAGAGATAGGTTTTACAATGATTCTCGTTTGAGTAGCTAACTTTTATACTTTTAATAAAGCATTCGTTACAGATTGACCTCACATTTACTGCAGTGCTTTCGGGATTGAAGTGGTAAAGTTTTGTAAACGCTCTACGTCCTTGCACTCTTGAAGAATGAAATTGTTTGCTGTGTCAGACCCCGTTAAGCAAAGTTTGCTGGGAAAATGTTGCAATTTCAAAGAATTGTTAAGACGTTGAACTTTCCATAACATCAGGTCCAAGGGCTGATTGGTGGTAGTATTGGTAGTGCATTCTTGCAAGTCAACCGTAGAGTTATTGGTCTTGGCAGATAAACAGTATCCTTTACTCAGTGAAGGTCTGAACAAGTAAATGGCCTGGGGAGCATCCTTTGCCTCCTCATCCCAGTACCATTTCTGTCCAGTTCTCCAAGTTCGAATGGTGCAGCGATCATAAATCAAAAGGGAATTTGCATCTAGGCTTTTGCCTGCTATGCAATGTTCTAGAGGGATTGGAGACGGCGGAGGTAGAGGAATGGTGGGATCTCGGACATAGTTGGAAGGTTTGAAGTTCTTGAAACGAGAAAGAATCCGAAGCTGGTGCGGTTGGATGTTCAGCGAAGAAACTGACATTGCTGAAATTAACCAAAACATTAGCCGCCAAGCGAGAAACATCATCGTAAGATTTTAGGGACGAAATTATTCGCACGTGTTCACCTCCCTTCTAAACCGCCTCAACCAACTTTTCAATTCCCACTGCTCTGAAGGCGGTAAATCCCGAGAACACTTGAAAGCATTACACCATAATTCATGCAATTCACCTTCTCCTCCCAATCCTTCACCTTCTCCTGCCTCAATCAAACAGGCATCTATAAATCTCAGACTTGTCCATAATACCGTGGTGTCTTGATTACCGTACAATTCCAATAAATTTAACCTTCGTTTCCTTTCTTTAAGGAGAAGATTAGGATGATGCTGTAACAAACGATTCATGTAATGCCATCCTGAAGTATCTTTCAAGTTTGTCCTGGTCCAATCTTCCAATAATTTCCATTCATTTTCAAATATAGAAGAATTGACTAAAGGAAGAATTATTTTGTATCGATAATTCCAAGCATGATAATTGCAGGGATAAAGTATCGCTGCTTTCAATGTTGCTTTTAGCTCTTGTTCTATCAGGCCTGATGATTCTTCTGGGTATTTTTGCATTAATTGCTTGAACACTATCCTCCACCTCCACCTCATTAATAACCAGTTGTATGAAAATTGAATACCGGAATATCGATAATTCCAAATTAATGCATGCTTAACATTTCGATGATTACTTTGGGTCAGGTTAATCCAAAGCATTTCTCGCTTTAAATCCTCATTCAAAGGCAAATAACGGCGTCTTCTAATTTAGCCTCTCTTTACCCCTCTCTAAAAATACCTTATATTTAAAGCAGTACCATTTTCTGGTTGTAATAAAAGCATAATTTTGGTCATTTCAAATACTTCTTCTTTACGCGATGATGTTATTCCTACCAATATCTATTACACCCAAGCATCATTCCAAGCAAGTAACCTACTGACTTTCAACATTTCCCCACAGTACTTCAGCAAGTCAGGAATAATAGATTTGGCCAAGGCTAGTTTCTTACCCTGCTCACAAACCACTGCTACCTTTTGACCTCCCCCATCCACCATGGAAACAGCAGGAATGGTGGGAAATAATTCTTCAGGAATTATGTCAAATTCATCTCTACTAAAGGTTAATAATTTCCCTTGAATTTACAAGTTTGGGTTCTGTCCTATTAAGAAAAGTATAATACTAAAACACTCGGACATATCCCACAAGTTGAAGTTGTTACTCCACTCCTTTGCTAACGAGGTTTGTTTAATGACTGCTGAGGACGTGTGACTTTGACAGCAATGTTGAAAGGATGAACTTCTTATAGGTTCGTTCAAAATGCCCAAAGTTAGACCAAAAGCAAAAAGAGAATGTGTAACGAATGTCCCTTTTGTTTAACAGGTGGGATAAGTCGTATAGGGAACTCTTCAACATATTATTATTACCTTTATTCTAATGCCTATTTTTTTAAAGGTGGTGGTGTTTCTGTCCATACTTTCATAGCTTTGGGGAATAATACTGCTGGTTCCTTCCAAACAGCCCCATCATACAACTCTTTATCCAACACTTCGAGCACATCTAAAGCAGTTTTCATGCGTTGAAACCTCTGTCTTCTTCCCTCAGCCGCCATGGTTATCTGTCCTTCTGCAAAATGTTGATAGGCCGTTTCTATCACTTCAACCTGCATCTCGTCAAGTTCGCTGCCAATGTCTGGTTCTACGCTTGGAGTTTCATACATCATCTTTCGCATCAGCTCACTTCGAACATCTGATTGTTGATTTTCTTGCTTTGAACCAGGTTTAGTGGCAAATCTCCTCCTAATTGATAAAAAGTTACGCAACAGCATTTTTCGTGTGAGGGGTTAAACAAATTTTATTATTCCTTTCATCTCTGCTAAAATTTGTAAACCATATCTCCTGCTTTGCTAATACTTCGTGGCTTCTCATAACCCAACTTCTCACATATTTCTGAGAGGGCTTTTATCATTGGAGGTGGGCCACAAAGCAGTAATTTGATGTCTGCTGCTGGTGCTGGACAGTGATTAGCTATCATTTCCCCAGTTACAAATCCCACTCCTCCATTCCAGGACTCATTCGGTGCCTCATTGAGCACGTAAAATACGTTGAATTGGCCCTGGTTATGTTGGACTAGTTGATCGAGTTCTTCACGTAATAAAATGTCCTTTTCTTCAACATTGGCAAAAATCAAACTTATCGTTGTTTTGTCTTGTGGATTTCCCAGGATGGATTTTATAATCTGCCCATTGTTTTTACCTACTTGGAGAATTTACCTGAAGCATCGGTGTTAGCCCCGTTCCTCCAGCAATCATTCCCAAGTGGCGTACCATGTTGGGAGTGTAGAGGAAATTACCCTTTGGTCCACGGACTTCAATGCTGTCTCCCACTTTGAGCTCTCCAATGTATTTGGAAACATTTCCTGCTGGATAAGACTTTGTACCCGTATTAAGAATATGCCATGCTAGCAGTAGTAATCACCTTGACTAGTAATTCAAAATATCCCAAATCATGATCCAAAGTAATTGGCGTGTAACTTCGTTGAAATTCCTTGCCATTGACTTCTGCGCGAACCGATATATGCTATAAACCTGCTTGAGCTTCTCCCCCTTCTAAATGTTGTCTACCTGTCCTACGGGAAGTCCTAGTGAATCATCCGAACCTGGAAGCTGGAAACGATAGCTATCACCTTATTTAGTTTCTCTTTCTATTGTTTTATAGTTACATGGCGGTATTGTGACTAATCTCCGTTTTCTTAATCAACGGGAAAGTGTGAAAGGACTCGGGATCCAGCACCACGCCTACGATAACAATTGAATGATGATAAAGGAGTGTAGGAGTACGTTTTTTTGCTCTTTTCGAGACGTATAAATAGGTGGCAAAGACTGCAGCGGCTGCCAAACCAACTCGCAAAGAAATTGTCAATAATGAATCTCCGAGAATGTCCATGTTTACTTGAAGCTGATGTAAAACCTTGTCACCTGACCGCATACATGCGCTCCAGGTATCTACTTTTCCCCTCTCGCATCTATTAATCCCTTTAAATGAAATCAGAAGTAGATCTCCACGAACGAGGACAAGATCTCCAGTCGGTGCTTTTTCTAGAAGGAGGGCGCGATCTCGTTCTGACCGAGACTTTCCCTCGTCCACAGTAACAGCAAGGGCGGGGGAGGAAGTTGATGAAGGAGACAAACAACAGCCAAACTATCAACTTTCTGGTTTATTGGCGGAAGAGACCAATACCTACAAAGGCATTGCAATTAAATACACCGAACCACCCGAAGCACAGAAACCATCAGTACGATGGAGAGCGTATGTCTTTAAGGGAGAAACGCAGCTGGGTAATTCTCCTGGTTATGTGATTTTTGTTAACTTCGTTACCAGATGTATTGTACTTGCATCGACAAAGTGCTTATCTGATAGGAAGGGATCGTCGAGTAGTTGATTTTCCAGTCGATCATCCTTCCCTTTCGTTGCAACACGCTGCTCTGCAGTATCGACAGCTGCCAAACAAAGGAGTCAGGCCATTTCTGATAGATCTGCAATCCACCAATGGGACTTTTATCAACGGCGATCGGTTAGACCCCTGTCGCTACTATGAAGTAAAACAGGGAGATGTTGTGAAGTTTGGCTTCAGCACAAGGGAATATGTCTTTTTGCCCGAAGATGCTGCCAAATAACAATCACGTGATATTACAATGAGTTCAACAGTAGGAGCAGCAAAGACAGCAGCAGCAAAGGCAGCTAAAGAAAGAAAAGGTGTTTTTTAATAATTGTGGTGGTGCTTCTATCGAATGGTGGCGGTTAAATAAAGTTTCTAGAAGCTGCTAGAACTATCCAAGTTCAAGGCGAGATTGTTTCCACTGGTGATTCTGCTCTTCTTTACGCCTGCTAATCTTTCCACAGGATCCATTCTCAATCTTGAGACTTTTCTAGAGGTTACTTTTAATCTATCTCCTCTCAATGATTCCAGACTAGAAGATTTGAGATCCATGCTCTACTTTCCGCCATGAAATCATCAAAGTATATCATATAGTCTGAAGGAAAGGTGCAATGAAACTGTAGATATGCTGGGAAAAAGTTGAAATTCCAAACATTACCAAGGCGTTTGCGTCGTCGTACTGCGAGTTATAATCCCAAGCGTATCCCAAAGAATGTTCGCCATATTGCTCTCAAGGTTTGTCCTTCTTAACAATACACCATAACTGTGAGCAAAGGAGACGGCCATGGCTGTTTTGCAAAAGGAAAAGCTTCGAAAACGGCGACAAAGATTGTTAAAAACGAGGCGGGCTCACAAAGTAGCGAAACTAAAGTATGAAAAGAGACAAACAAAGGTGAGGTGGTTGGAAACGCACATTTGGCATACCAAGAGATGCAAAATGGGATATCTTTGGGGCCATAGCTTGGTAATTTCTTGGCTTGACTTGTAATGTTGTAGGCCCTGCATATGAATGAAAAATCCTACCGTCCAACGCATAGAGCAGTTTCTCATATTTCTTTGTTGCACGATGCTTCTTACAAAGGATGCATTCGGCTATCAGGTCCTGAAAAGTCGATCTTGGAGCTGCTTACATTGACCACTAATCCTTTTCGCTTTCCTGGTGCTAAAAGGTGCCTTCTTCATTAAGGCGTGTCTGAATTACGGGGTGTAGATATCTCTCGGGGAAATGGCAGTGTACTACTGATATTCATTATCCAGGTTCATTCCCAAAGCTCTTGATTTCTCCTGCTTTGTTTCTTTGGCGGTGTTTTCCAAATGTGGAGGATACTGGTTCAAACCTGGAGGAATTGGATCCCGAGATGAAGGAATTATGGATTTTTGTACATCCTGCTGCATTTGATGAAGTTTATCGAATGTTTGAACAGTTGATCCTAAAAAAGTTATCCATCGGTGATTTTTCCCTTCATAATCAACGTATTTACCATATCATATAGTCAAGTTGACCGATCTAAGGAGAGAACTTTGTACTTTTGAGCTAAACGGTCCTCGTTCTAATGCTTTTCTTTCTCGCGTGTTGATTCCTTGTGCTCGAGGTAATTATGCAGAGAATATACAGGTATCCTCTTGTACTTTCACATAATTACGTATAAAAATGTGAGAAGAAATGGAATGAATGGATGCAGCATACTTCAAGCGCATCATTACAGCCTGGAGTTGCATTGGAGCTATCCGTGCAAGATCCAAGGATTTCGTAAGAGTGTTTTTATTTGGGTGGGTTAATTGTTAGTTTTCCAGTTAAATTGAGCGATCAGGTCAACATTCCTGCTACTAATGTTGCTATCAGAGATGTAAACATTCCAAGTATTTGGGATCATTCTCAGCGTGAGCGTCTATTGTTGAATAGAATTACCGAAAGTCAAATTCAGCAAAGAAGAAAAAAAGTAACCCCTATACCTCACTCTTAACCACTTGTAAAGTTACTTGTTCCTGGTTCCAAACTTCCCTTTACGGATCAAGATTCCATGGTTCCAGTCCTATTGATACATCGCGGTTGTGGATATTCTTGTAGTGAGTTTGACAGCGGATGGAGCATTATTTTACCCAAAGGTTGGGCGAATGATTTTTGGAAAAGTTTTATATTTTCTGGAATAAGGATTGCTGGTAATTCATCCTATCTGACGTAGCTGATGGGGGAGGGGATAAGGATTACGCGAGATGCATCAAATCTCTTATGAGGCTGGCAAGGCATGTTATCCATACGAATATGTAGAAACTCCAGGCTTTAACGATTGGAATATTGAACAACGCAAAAATGAAGCACTTTTATATAACAGAAAACCAGCCAAATGTAGACTTGCGACCTTTGAACAGCATTTTGGCTTGGAATTATTAGAAGTTTTAAAGTTGATCTTTGTTGATAAAGCTGTAAGGCTCAAGGACTTATGGACTGTGGATGGTACTTTGTTATCAAGGATGGCATCGATGGAAGGATTAACAAATACCACCACTTTGGAAATGTTAAAGCAAGCCTATAACTCTTTCTTGAAAGTAGATGATTGGAATTCCTCCATTATTCGAGTACAAGTTGTATTTTTGGAGCGTGGTAGACCTGAGAAAGGAGCCATTATCTATCGCCTGAATGACCAAGCATTCAAAAGTTGGAAGATTTGTGAAGCAAGAATGAAGAATCCCTTACTTATTGACGACTGTGTTGTTGGCGGTTCCTCGGCTTTACAACTTCAGCCCATAGGTTATGTAATGACAGGCAATTTTCACTTGGATGAAGGTCGAGGTGTGGGAATGGGATTCTGTTCCTTCATGGCCTGTAAAGAAGCAGCAGAATGGTAATTTCTTTCGAGAAGTTCAGGATTAAAGGAAAGTAATTAGGCAAACAAATGGGAAGATAATGGTAGCAGTTAGAAACGTACGAAGCAGCGCTCATCACTTTGCGGTAATTCAGCCAGTGTTGTTATAATACACCATCTTTCTTTAAATGACTGATCAGATCATCAACACTTTCCAAGATCTTTCCTCCTTGCCGTTTCAGTGGTTCGTTCACCTCGAGGATTTCCAAGCGAGGATCCAGATCAGCTATTCCTAGGGCTTCTGGGGTTAGTTGTTCCAGGGGTTTTTTCTTTGCTTTCTAACCCTCATCAAAACTTTATTTCTTACAAGTATTACCATGATATTGGGCAGAGTAGCATAGCGTGGTTCATTCAATCTATCAACAATAATTATAACCACTTCCTTTCAATATTAAGAATAAACAACCTCAAATCTGTAGTAGCAACAAAGGGAAACGTAGTAGCAAGTGTTTGTAAACCTCCATCAATTTCCCTAACCACCGTAGCCTTGTTCCCACTGATATCGATCTTTGAGGCAAAGGTAATCTAAACATTCTGTAGTATATTGCCTGAAAGAGGTTAAAAGTACCTGAGGCCATCCCAAAAGTCCTGCCAACAATTGACCAGTTTGATTGGCATCATCATCGATTGCCTGTTTTCCCAGAATGACCCAGTCCACCTGTTCCTTTTCAGCCACAGCTTTGAGCAACTTCGCCACAGCTAGAGGCTGCAAGGCTTTTCCCGCTCCATCTTCCTTCTCCCCAATAACCACATGGACAGCTCGATCAGCACCCATGGCCAACGCCGTACGAAGGGTTTCCTGGTTCTTTGGCGGACCAAGAGAAACTGCAATAATCTCGTTTACTTGGCCTTTTTCTTTCTGTCTAATTGCTTCTTCCAGGGCAATCTCATCAAAAGGATTCATGGAATGCTTGACATTGGCGGTTTCTATCTGTGTCTGAGCTGCATTGACGCGGATTTTAACAGCATAATCAATCACTCGTTTACACCCAACTAATACTCGAAGACCCTTGCTAGTGGTGCTGGCCATCTCTTTTTATATGCCTTGTTCTTGAAGTTGCTGGTTGGGATTGATCACCTCAGCGATAAACCACTTACAACAATAACTCTTCAAATTGTAAAAAACAAAATTTTATTTAGCGACTTTTGAAGCAGAAGAATACTTTTCACCATAAACCTTCAATAAACTCGCCTTATCCCAGGTGGTAGACGCAATTTCTGGCAATGCTTCAATAGCCTGAGCCCATTGATGATATCTCTGCAACTTTGGAGCAGTAGGATCCAGGTCAAATTGCTTCAAGTCTCGAAGGAGAAACAGCCTAGCTTGCCAGGGCGCCAAGGCCAAATCCGCCAGGGATAATTCATTTCCCAGCGTAAAGGGACCCTTTGGTGAAAGTTGGCTCAACAATTCATCCACTTTTTCATAATACTGCGTTAATTTCTCCTTCAACACTGGCACTTCTTCCTCGCCAGCACGTAATAGATGGTAATATGTAGGGATAATTTTGCTATCCACGTACACTATAAATCCCCTCACCCGGGCCCTGGTTATCGCATCAGGCCCGAGGAAATCATGTTTTTCCTTGAATATATCGGCTAGGAATTCGTTAATCACCAATGACTCGGTTATCACTGTTCCATCTTCCATCTCCAAAGCCGGAACTTTTCCTTCTTGGTTAACTTTCTCAGCATACCAACTTGGCTTATTTCCAAGGTCAATGTGAATGGTTTCATATTTGACACCGAGATGAGCTAACAACAGGGACACTCGTTGCACATAGGGACATACCCAGGCAAAATAAAGCTTCAAGACTGGCAGAGAAGACATGTTAAATCCTTGCACACTATCAATGAGTGATGCTGTATATACCCAGCTTTTGATTATTAATACACCCAGCTTTTGATGATAAAAATAAGAAATAAATGATTTATTAATTTTATAAAAGAATTTCACCAAAATTAGGGAACGGCCAGAGCTTATCATCAACGACCTTCTCCAATCGATCAGCGTGTTCTCTAATCTTCTCCATTGCTGGTAGAATCTTCTTACTGCATACCTCGGCTTCTGCTTCAATGCAGTCGCCGTGAAGAGCTGCACCAACCAGTTCTTCCAACTCCTTGCACAACTTTTGCAAAGATGTTACCAAAGGAGAGGTTTCTTGCAAGGCGTTCTTTTCTGGCTCATAGTCTAGTTCTGCTTGTTTGAGCGAATTGACAGAGGAGGCAATGTTGCTGCGATACTGTAGGGCAGAGGGGATAACGTCTTGTTTCACCATGGACAGCAGAGTATTGGCTTCAATCAACACATCTTTGACGTACTTTTCCATTAAAATGTGGTAGCGCGATTCCAATTCACTGGGAGTGAAAATACCCTTCGTCAACATTGCCACGGTTTCTGGTTTGCGCAAAAAGCTGAATGCTGTGGGGGAATCCTTGATGTTGGGCAATCCGCGTAGAAGTGCTTCGTCAGCCCAGGCTTGGGAGTAGTTATCTCCTTCAAAACGTGCGGCTTTGCTCAATTTAATGTACTTTCTAATAACCGTCAACTTGTCAGAATCAGTCACAAATGGCTTGCTGCCCTTTTCCTTCAACAAGTCAGCTTTGATTTCGCGCAAAGAGTCAGCCACAGCAGAGTTCAACAAAGTCATGGGGAAACTGGGAGATTGTTTACTTCCAACAGCGCGGAATTCGAATTTGTTTCCGGTAAAGGCAAATGGAGAAGTACGGTTACGATCAGTCAAGTCACGGTCAATGTTGGGAAGCGTGGAAACTTGAACATCAAGCACCGTACCACTAAGCTTGATAGTCTTGATTTCTGGCTGAGAAAAGGATTTAAGGGGTCGATTCTCCTCAATGGCGTTGAGCACCTCAGTTAGTTGTTCTCCCAAAAAGGCAGAAATAATGCCAGGGGGAGCTTCGTTGGCACCCAAACGGTGATCGTTACTGGCACTGGCAATTCCTGCTCTCAACAATCCACCATGCTTGTGAACGGCATGAAGAGTCGCTACTAGGAAAAGCAAGAAGCGGTAGTTGGTCTCGGGCTTCTTGGTGGGGTTAAGGAGATTGTCACCATGATCAGTAGCCAGGGACCAGTTGCAATGTTTACCACTGCCGTTGATTCCCTTGAATGGCTTTTCATGGAACAAGGCCTTCAAGCCATGCCTTTCAGCAACACGATGAAGAGTGCTCATAGTTAGCAGATTGTGGTCAACAGCAACCATGACTTCTTCAAAGATGGGAGCTACTTCAAACTGAGAAGGAGCAACTTCATTGTGACGGGTCTTGAGGGGAACACCGAGTTTCAATAGTTCCAATTCGGCCTCGGACAAGAAAGAAAGAACGCGATGGGGGATCTGACCAAAGTAATGATCTTCCAATTGCTGATGTTTTGCAGGGAGATTTCCAAGCAGAGCACGACCACATACCTTCAAATCAGGTCGTAGCGTGGTGATGGCACGATCAACTAGGAAGAATTCTTGTTCCGTTCCAAGTGTAGTGTATACATGATTAACATAGGGGGGTTCGTTTGCAGGAGCCGGATCTAAGAGATCGATGACTTCGCAAGCGGCTTTTGAAAGGGCTTCACTCGAGCGTAATAGTACAGTTTTTTCATCGAGAGCTTCGCCATTATAAGAGATAAAGACTGAAGGAATGTACAGAACCAAAGTGTTGTTTGGTGCATCTCTAACGAACATGGGACTACGGGTATCCCAGATGGTGTAGCCTCTTGCTTCAAAGGTAGTTCTCATTCCACCAGAAGGAAAGGAAGAAGCATCTGGCTCAGACTGTAAGAGCTGACTACCAGAAAACGCCTCCATAGCATGAACTTCTTCACCTTTTGGAGTGAACAAAGTTTGAACATCCAAGAAGGAGTCGTGTTTTTCAGCAGTGGTATCAGTCTGAGGCTGGAACCAGTGAGTAAAGTGAGTGGCACCCTTATCCATGGCCCAGACACGAACGGCATGAGCAACAGCATCAGCGGTAGGTCTATCCAACGGCTGGCGACCTTTGATCTGTCTCAGGAAAGAGGCGTAAGTAGACTTTGGTAAAGCCTTTTGCATTTCCTTCATACCAAACACATTTTGACCGTAGATCTCGGAAGGATACAAAGGAGTTCCATCGAGATGATGGGGGAAGTCGACAGAACGGGTGGGACGATTAACAGTATCGATAATAGCAGTAGCACGAGAAGTCATGATTTCTGGGAAGATTGACAAAAACAGGATTTAGTTGAAGTGAAAGAGAGAGAGAGAGAACGTGTGTTTGTGTGGAAAAGAGAATGACAGCAGTGAATATATGCGTTATAGCCCGATAGATTTAAGATATCAGAGGGCCAATCAGTACTATCAGTATCACGTGTTTGATCAAACAGTTTTAATTCCGATTCACGTGCAAGCATTGTCCAAGACACAATCGTGAAAGAAATTGCGCCTTCTATGGATGGCATAATAATCAATTGTGTGAAATGCTCAGGAATTATTCCCATAATCGTTGATCTTGTAGAGTACTTTCTCGTTGAACGCCAGCTTAGCCGAAGAAAGATCTGTTCTTCTTATTTCCCTGTTCTAGAATGTATTCCTTGGTAATAATAGTGTCCAAACAGTCAATGAAGTCAATGCAGAGAGAGGAGGTAATTATTTTATAATAAAATTCATTCCAAAATCTATCTTGTGAGCTAGGGAATTAATTTTCAGATGGGCCAGCCGTTGATGTAAATTGGTGACACAAAACTCTTTTTAATTACAGCGCTCTTCAATTGGTAATACTGATCTCAAAGTGCTCTGATTGGTATCGTCAATTAAGCTTATAAGTTTCTTGCGGTCGTGGTGTAATTGATAGCATCGATCGATAGTGGTAGGACGGGGTTTGGTGATGATTGTACTAATTACAGGGAATGACTTCTTGCCTTGTATTATAGTTGATGTATGTGATTCACACACACTCGCACTCACACTCACTCACATCCACACGCACACACTTACATTATACTCATTTACTCATGCATTCTATGAATAATATTACCAAGTGCAGGATTGTATTAGGTAAATAATTAAAATGATCAAATAAGGTAATAAATAAACATGGACCACAAGTCCGATCTAAGAAAGGAGGTGATACAAATAGATCATGACGTCTTCATTGAATAGATTTGTCCAATCATCATCCTTGCTTATTGGCTGCGAAATGACTTTACTTGATAGCCCTCATCTCTTTTAATCCTTCATTGCCCCCTCATCATTTACCTTTCCTCCCAACTCTCTCTTACTCTCTCTCCCTCTCTCTCTCTTACCAAGCACACAAAGTATAACAATCCCAATCAACTGCACAATATCATGTTTACTACTACCACTGCTACTAATTCCACCTCTTCCCTTTCCTTGAATAATTCCCCTCCTCCACCTCCCTATAGTAAATTTGATGAAACATTACCTTTACCAACTCTATTTAAAGACCAAACAAACGAGTCTCCTTTATCTACAACCTCTACACTTTTAACCACAGAACAACAACAACCAGAGAGTATAATAGACTCCACTTGGTTTTCCAATAAAAGTGGCGATATTAGCATTGAAGGAAAGAAATCCTACGAACTTCCCTTTGGTTCCTTTTGGAATGAATCTACTACTGAGCCACAAGTTGATAATAATTGCGTAATTACTGAATACCAAGCTAGCGTAATATCCCCGGTAAAAAGTACCGGTTTACCCTTACCGCCACTTCCACCAGCGCTTGTACGTCATCATCATAAAAATTCCAGCTGGCAAGAGATCGACTTTTCCTCCCCTAATCTCTCTGTACATAAACACAACATCTTTGATAATTTGCAAGATTTGGAAAATGGTGGAACGAAAAAATTGAAACTTTCTTCTTCTCGTTCCTCTGATGCGGATAGCAGCATTGTGGAATATTCATTTCGCAAATCTCTTGGTGCTTATCTTCGTCCCTTTCGTGAATCAATTCCGCCCAATTCTCCTCAACGACTTCCTCTTGCAGGCCGCTTCTTCATAGGTGGTTTCTTCTTCTTCCCGCTCTGGTGGGTAGGTGTGGTGTTGCGAGCTGAACGAGCAGATGAACAGCGCTGGAGAAAGGCCAATATCATTGCCAGTGTTTTGCATCTTATATTCTTACAGCTCTTAATATTTGGCTTATGGAAAATCTCTAAACAGGGATTTTTCTCTTAATAAATTTATACTGGTTTTGCACTTCTAAGCTGATTGTTGTTACTACTACTGTTACTGTTACTGTTACTGTTACCAACGTTATTGTTGATTCCCAATGCTCCTCTGAAAAATGGCAATAAACTCGATCTTTTTCTCTCGATTGGGAGATCAACCGTAGTGCGTAGTAAATCTTGTCGTCTCATTTGTCTACGACGCACACTGGTAATTGCTAATACTGCCATGCCCATTAGCGCTAATCCTCCCACTGTCACTCCAATCACTGCTGATCGAAGGCCGTTGGATCCTTTGAACCATACAGGTGAGAATGGCTGCTGAGCTTCTTTTCCACTGACTCCGCTTCCATCATTCTGGTTAGGGCGCCGTGCATCGTCTTCATTGGCGGGGTTATTCAGCATCGAGTTATTTCCAATCAATGCTCGTTGTTGTGATCTCTGTGCGGCTTTATCCGCCAGTCCAGCCACAGCTGCGGCAAAGCGAGGATTATTCTTCAAAGGAGGGGCTATTTACACATGCCATTGTTATTGCATTAAATTGAGGGAATTACTAAAAAGACATTGCGATAAAGTTTTATCCCAACGACATTGAATTCCATTTACACCTTTTCCCTTGGTGCAGGAATTGGAAGAAGTATACTCATTGCATTCTGGACATTATTCACCAACTAATAGGAAGAACTTACTAGCAGGACAAGAATCATTTTCAGGAATGCATCCATATCCTACGCAGGGATGACAACCAATTGAGCAGCTCAAGTCAGAAGCTTGAACACAAACCACATCTGCCCACTTTTCAGAGGATCAAAGATAAATCTACCTCGATGACAGGCATTGTCGTACCAGACGCAGCCTATCCCGTTAGCGCGATTAGATTTGCACTGTTCAGACGACTTGATCAGCGTACACTCTAACTTGCAGACGCCATTCTCAGCAGCAGGTTATAGAGTACCTAAGGGACACTCGCCACGAACGCAGCCAAACAAGCCACATTGTTTCAACTCTGCTGGACAGATGGAAATGGATTTAAGAATAGCGGAAGGTTTAGAAGAAAAAACAAATCCGACTGTTTACGATTTAACATTTGCTTTCATGAAGTGAGGAGATTACCTAGGATAAAAAGAGTTAGAACGTTCATCATCTAAGTCGATTTTGCTTCTTTAGAAAGGGGGCGTATCTGTTCGTGGTGGAATAAATGCGTCAAAGGTGTTTTGATGGTGAAATGATGAAAATGTGAGATTTATTTATTTATTTTTGTCCAGAAATCTTTTTATCGCTGATACTTTGGGTTACGAGGAGGAGGACCTCTTCTTGTCTTTGGTCTATTAACACCAAAGGCTGAAGAAGACAGGGATCCTGCTGCTTTACTCCTAGAAGTTGAATGATGAATTATTGGCTTTTTAGTGATCCTGATTGTGCTGCTTCTACGAGTGGTAGCTTCAGTAAGCTCACAAGCAAAGACCATGACTAGGGCAATTGCAATAATAGATTTGTAGTTCATTCTTGATTATGTGCGAGAATGTGTTGTAATAGTAGCTGCTAAATTAATTGTAAATGCTGATATGATGTTACAAAGATTCCATGTAGTAGTTGAATATCTTTATAACTGCTGCTTTCTGGTGAGTCCAGTCATCTTCTTGTTGATCCCGTAAAATAATTATCCAATAAATAATTTAATTATTGTAAATCTCATCAATGTGCAAGTACACGTGACTTGTACGAGAATTTCTGTTAATCGGAATGTACTTTCTCCGAGGTTGTAGTTCACCTCTAAATCTATCCGATGCGGTAACTTTGCCATCACCACCGATTTTTGAAACAAGAGTAAGAAATCCCGTCTCTACAAGTGAAAGGCTGAGAAGGGCATTTTAAGAAAAGCGGATCATTAAAAAAGTTGACTGCTTCGAATGATGGTCTTTACTTTTTGACGCTATATGATCACAGTCTTCGTTTATGGTGTACTAAGGTAATCTCCCTTATGGTAAAATTAAAGGAATTTCTTTAGCCTTTTGCAGCTCTTGCCGAGATTTGTCAAGAAAAACCTACTACTGAGGCCAAGTTTATAACTGCTGCCTTTCATCCCAACTTCTTGAACCTGGGTTTAATAGTCATCTTGGTAATCCATTACAAAAAGTGCTGATTGAGATGCTAGACCGAAACTACCATGGAATTCTTCCGTGTTGACCATTACTTGCTGGATAAAGAAAACCACCACTTCAGATTTGGCATTGGTGATAATGAGAGAAACTGTTGTGCTGGTCCTGGCGAAGGTTATGGAGTTCCTTCTCCAGAATTTCGGTTAATCGATTCCAAACCATTAGAATTTGAAAATATTTGCAGGTTTCTTCCTTTTTCTTGATGAATCCCTATTTCTTATAGCATGGCTGCTGCTGGAAATGGCGTTTACCTGGTTAACCTTGAGGGAATCATGAGAATTCCTTGGCCAACTGCTAAAATTGCTGCCACTCGTACCGTCTCACTGATGCAAAGGAGCATTAGCTCAGGAAGTAAGAATATGCCCTGGTCGCCAGTTCTTGCTGCCACCTCGGAAAGCAACGAAGGAATCGCCCAAGCAGTTCCAGCTGGAGATTTTACCAAATTCAAAGAAATGGAGTTTATAAGAAAAGATGATTATTCTGGTACTCTTTCTCCCACTCTCTCTACCTTAAGGCGGAAATAGCTACTTCTAGTGAGCTTTTATATGACAAAATCTCCAGGAACTTTGCCCTAATTACTGCTAATGGTAGCGTTTATACCATTCGCCCTGGGTCAGATGATGCCGATCCAAGAGTCTGGCTGGGTCAATTGGTGCATGTGGCTGAGCCTTCTGCCTCTAATCAAAACAGCGCTACCATGGCCAAGATCAATGGGAAGAGAGGTTTAATTGCCATTGGTACAAAATGGTAATAATTGACTTTGTTACAATTAATTATTTTTTAATTGATTAGTGGTTCAGTGATGATTTATTCCTTGCCCAATCTTTCCATTCTTGGTAGTGAAAAGAATACTAAGACGGGGCCAATAAAGACTATTCCTCAACCAACCAGGCGACTTCAGCATCACCGAATAGGTAAGTCCTTATTTTGTTGTAGTAATGATTATCAGCTCGTGAGGTTAGTACTTTGGCCTGGTCCAGTGATGGCAAGGTCTTGGCAATTGGACGTAAAGGTGGGAGAAGTGGTGGTTTTGGCCTTTTTTCCGCCTTTGGAAGGCCTCTCGTTGATGGTACCTGTGAGCCAGATTTTGCGTACTCATTCCTATCTCTTCTTCTAATCATTTTTATACAGAGGTGATGATGAACGTGAAGCTTTTTTTGATGGTTGCTCTTACCTAGTAATCTCCCTTTTCCTTCCCATTTTTGATACGAATGAATGGTAGTTTTGGGGAATGGGCGATCAAGTGCTCCATCTTCATCCATCTCCTCCTTCTGATGTTAGCACTTTGGTAAAGTCAACTATGGCTAAACCTGAGGCTTTTTTGCATTCAATGCCAGTTTCCATCTCGGTTCTTTCCAAAAATCCCATTCTAGTACTTTTTCTTTAATTCCCCTTTTTAATACTTGGCGATAGGATAATGCCAAATACGCAATGTTTTGTATGGAAGATCGAATCTTGCATTATACTGCTTCCAGTGGTGAAGCATCTGCTGCGGTCGATGGTGAAAGTCCTGACTCCATCTGTCAGCACATTCTGGTAAATCCTATTCCTATTCCTTGTCTTTGACCTATGAATTTGATTAGCTGCCTACACTTTATGTATCGGAGAATTGGCCCATCAGATATGTGGCAATTAGCACTGAGGGTAAAAATATTGCTGTGGCTGGGAGACGTGGATTGGCCCATTATAATGGAATCACACACAAGTGGAAATCTTTTCTAGATCAGCAACAAGAACTTTCCTTCTTGGTCCAAGGAGGCATGGCTTGGCATGGACAAATATTGGTCGTTGGTTGTTTAGACTTGGCTTCAGAGGAATTCCAATTACGCTTTTATCCACGCGAACTTAACCTGGATAACTTGAACTTGTTAACGGTGGAAAGGCTACCTGCCAGACCGCTCAATTTAAACCTACTGGGAAATGGTCTCTCTGTCTTTTGTGAGGATAACACTGTTTATCATTATGGCCTGCACATGTCGAGTGAAAATTACGTTGATGTTTCTTTGAGACAGCATCTACTGTTGGATTGTTTGGCCGTGGGGGTGGAAAGGATTGAATCCACCTGTTGGTTAACCATAGGGCGAAAAGGTTTTCCTTTCCTTTTTATTTTCATGCGAAGGTGATTAACAATGTCAGCTGGTGTATTGGTTTTGGAGCAAGGCCGTTTAATGTTAATTAATCCACACAAGTTAGCCACTTCTGCTTCTACAGGTGCTAGTGGTGGTGGTGGTGGTAGTGCAGAAGCATCTGCTATCCAATACGAGCGAAGATGTCTAACAGAGGAATGTGATTATTTCTACATCAATGCATCTCCAGAGGGTGGAATAACCGCTTCAGTTTGGGCGATATGTTCTGGAGAAATCAAGGTATGGCTCCTATTGGCGAGAGATGAAGAATTATTTTCCTCTTCTGAATTGGTGATTCTTTCAGAATGTGCTCCTCTTGGTATTATTGCCTTTTATATCCCTAACCTCCTCCTCCCCCGCAGCATGTCTTTCTGAAAAGGGATTACTGTTTGGCTGTGAACAACGCGCTTCCTTCAGCGAAGCATTGGGCGCCACGATATTCGGTTTAACCTCCAAGAGCCACCTATTCCTTCACGACTTTATTGAGCATTTGCTGGCAAGAGATGAGGATGAAGCCTTGGCTTATGCCGATTTCCACCAAAAACATCCCTACTTTGGCCATGCCTTGGAAATCCTTCTGCATAGAGTGCTAGACAAGGAAGCGGATAAGAACTTGAAGGAAGAGGAAGGTGCTCTGTTGCCCAAAGTAGTGCGGTTTTTAAGACGGTTCCCCAACTTCTTGGAAGTCATTGTCAGGTGTGCCAGGAAGAGTGAAGTTACGGTTTGGGGCGAATTATTTAACGTTGTCGGTGATCCCAAACAATTATTCGAGGTTTTCTTTTTCGCTTTAATACGCGATTAACCCCTCTCTCTCTCGCCTTTAGCAATGTTTGGCAGCTGGTGAGTTACACACCGCTACTGCTTACCTAATCGTCCTACAAACCATGGAACCTCACACCGTGAATACTGAGGATTCGGCCAGATTGTTGGAACGAGTCATTGATGCTCGTGACTTTGAGCTTTGTAAAGAAATTGTCCGATTTCTCTCTTCAATTTCCAGCTCGGGCATTGATTTGGAAGAATTATTGGCAAGTATAAACACTTCAGATATTACTGATGAATAAATCTCCTTTTCTCTCCTATCTACTCTTCCTTTTCCTTCTCCTGTTGCTGTTGCTGTTGCTGCTGTTGATGTTGCAATTGAGATGGGATGCAATAAGCATTTCTCAACAAAGCCTTGCAACAATCATAACCCCACCTTCCGTCCTTCCAATACGATCCCCATACCGCGCTATGATTCAGGTGATAAACATCTTCTTCGTACTTGGACTTTGTTCTCAAGGGCTCTCGTCCTTTGATCACTTGGCCTGAACGTGAATATTCGACATATTCTTCCGTCTGGGCCAAAAGTAGCTCCTTGGGTGGTGCTTCCAAGTGTTCCTTTCCTCCATACTTTTCCAAAATTGTGTCTTTGATCTGTTGTTTTTCCTCTTCTTGTTTCTTTTGATGCTCCAAGAATAGCTTTTCACCAAGCGTGGGATTCGACTGAAGCACAAAGTCGTGTTCGCCCTTTTCTGTCGCTTCCCAGGCAAATCTTTGTAACCGAGCAACCTTTGCTGCATCCCCTGTATATCGCACAAAATTATCTCCTTGATAAATAGCATCTGGTTTATGCGGATTGGGGTTTTCTCTCATTGACCTGGTCTTGGGATCGTAATAAGCAGAGTCGGGATCCAAATTCATCAAATATTTCGCCGTATCTTCTCTTATTCTGTTTTATTTTTAGGATATACTTTCTATCTAGAAATGCATGATATACCTTAAATTACGAACAGTCACTCGAGTCTTGGTGTCAAAGCGTTGTCCTGCTTGTCCTGCATTATCTGCATATTTTTCTTCGTCTGATAAACTTCCTTCAGAATCACCAAATTCGGCATCTGCTGCTACTGGGATTGTAGCGGTGGGTTTTTCTTCAACTGGTAATTCTGTGGTAGCATCAGGATCAGTGTTTGCAGTGGTGGTGGTGGTGACATGTCTGGCTACTTTATTGGCAATCTTTTCTGGTAACTCTGCCAATCCTTTCTCCAATTGTTCTGCCTTGCGCTTACTTCGTTCTTTTTCCACCACTTCCCATTCTATTACATAGGGGTTAATAGGATTTAAAGGTGAAGGTGAACGATTTAACAATTCTAAATGGTTGGAAGTATCATATCCACTCCATCGATCTCTCTTTTCGTCCCAACTGAGGTCATAATCAACTACAACTTCATCAGCCTATTACTGTGTTATAATTCAAAAATGGGTAAAATCGCACTTGAAGATTATCGTTCGTCCAACGAGCTCCCTTTGATCTTGGCCGTTCAAAACAGTCTCTGGTCTTGTGAGTGGCAGCACCACAGTTTTCGCAAGCACCTGGTTTATATTTAATGGCGGCACCACCCTTTTTCAAGGTCAGTTTAACGACTTTTGCAAAGACTACCGCTTTCAGACCGCGAAAATTGACAATCTCAGAGATACTGGTTTGTTTACGCTGTGGACGTTGATGCTGCAAAGATGGCACTCCCAGATCAACATACCCTTATCCTTGTTAGTAAGATTTAATGAGGAGGAAAAGGTACAAGGGGCTTTAGCCATGTACTGGGGTATATGCGGGTTAATATCTCTACCCTCTTCATCCACCTCTGCTGGTGCAGTCCCAGCCTTTCTTGCAGCATCCAGATCTCTCAACTTGCGCCATTCTTCTCGACTCAACTTTCCACCAGCACCGCCTGTTCCTGTGGACATTTTTATTTATTTAATGCCGTGATCACCTGACTATAAAGTAACATTGCATAATTCAGCACCCAACTATTACATGTTTATTCAGCATAAAGTCGGGGAAATTACCTGTACTCTCTCACCTCCCAGAGTACATAATGGGAAGTTGGAGAGAATGCTATGTAAAGCGAGGGAATGAGAGAGTGTGAGAGAGGAGGAGGAAGGGAGCATATATCGAGCGAGGGATTTAATCAATGGGGCAAAAACCGTTCGCACTGCGTTCTCCGAAGGTCCAGAATTCTGTGTGTATTTTGATTGCCGTTTAATTAAAAAAAAGTTGATATATGCGCAGAACCTTTCAACCAGTTTTTTTTCATCTTTAAAAGTGCATACAACCGTCCTGTTCCACTTCTCTCTCTCTCTCTCTCTCTCTCTCTACTCTACTTAAACTATATAGCGTTTTTACAATGAGCATTTTTAGCTCACTTTCTTTAATTCTCTTAATAAATTCTTTCGTGTACGCGCAATTTCGCTCTACTTTATGTTCTGACCCTACCAAAGGCCTGGGCAGGAGAGAAATACACGACTTGAGTCCCACAGATTTGGCCAACTACTTTGCCGCGGTTAAAAAGCTACAGACTAAAGACTCCAGAGGTGGCAGTGAATATGATACTCATGTTAAAGTTCACGTCGATAACCAAGCTACAATTCACGGCTTTGCTCCTTTCTTAGTCTGGCATCGACTTTATCTGCGACAATATGAAATGTTGGTGCAAAAATACTGCCCAAAATGCACTATTCCCTATTGGGATTGGTCCCTGGAATCTCAAGCTCCTGAAAAATCCGTCATGTTTAGTAGTACTTATTTTGGCGGTAATGGGTCAGGAAGTTTAAAGTGTGTCACTAACGGTGCCTTCTCTGCTTGGAAGCCCGCTTATCCAAGGAGCCACTGCATGACTCGAAGTTTCAGCCTTGCGAACAACCGAATTGGTGCGCTTTATTCTGCTGAACTTGTCAACTACGCCATCAGCACATCCAAAACCTATGACGGCCTTCGAACGGCTTTTGAACCCACAGCTCATGCAGCAGTGCACAACAACATTGGTAGTGATTTTTCTCAAATGATGAGTCCAAATGATCCGCTCTTTTGGAGTCATCACAGTTTTGTGGATTATGTTTATGATAAGTGGCAGTGGACAGCGCCAGTTTGGAACAGCTATGATGGGTATCTGTCCAATGGACGTCGCTGCTCAACCTCTGACCGATTGGTCCCGTTTCTTGAGACTGCTAACCAGGCCCTGGATTGCTATTACTTGTGTTACTTTTATGTAGAGAAGGGAGTTAATTATACTCCTCAACGACGCCAGCTTGGAAGTGCCATAGCTGCAATTCCTGCTCCCAAGACCGAAGATTTGAAAGATGTATCTGTTAAGGCAGACACTGCAAGCGACGATGCCAAGGAAATCCCAGAGGATGATCGTCAAAGTTTAATCAAGCTGCGTACGCCAGCTCAGATCCCAGAACAATGGTTAAGGAAAAACAATCACAATGTAAAAAACACGCGAAATAAGGAAAAGGATTTTTCCAAGGTTTACAAGTCCATCAATTCGATCCCCGATTACATTTCCCCCTGTGCGCTGTTATCGCATCCTGAGGTTCTGAAGAAGCTTTCCAACGAAGAACCAACCATGAAGGCACGCGTAGATGGCCTTGACCTGGACTTGAACTTGAAGGGAAGAAAGGGAAAGAAGGCGGTGGATTTTGTGTTGGGAACGCTCAGCTATGCGTCCAAAAGTGTCAAATCCAAAACTACAGGAAAACACAGTACTTCTTCGCCAAAATTAACAGGGATTATTGGAGATTTGAAGTTATCATCATTGCGCAAGGCTGGTTTATCATAAACTGCTGGAACAGAACATAATTAATATAATTATTCATTTTTAAACTTTTATTCCTTGATTTTTATAATCCTTATAATCAATAACACCCTATAACAAACACACCACTTACAGTAAGATGAGCAGTAGTAAATCCAACAACTCCCTCGCTGATGAAGTCCTCACCACCGACAGCTCCGTTGCAACCTTTGTCTCTTCGCTAGTCTTCAATTCGGGTTTAACTTTGATCATTTACATACTACTTGCCCTCGTCCTGACTAGACTTCCCTCAGTTTACACACCTAGGGCCAAGTATTCCCTGCCAGATAGACGCACAGAAATTCCCACCTCTGGACACAACATTCTCAAGTTCTTTTATGCTCTTTGTACTCTTCCTGCTTCTGAATTTGTAAGGCAAGCAGGGTTGGATGCCTTTGCTTTGGATGAATATCTTCACATCTCTGCTCTCTTGTTTACCGGCTTTTCCCTGTTTGCCCTGCCCATCTTGCTTCCCTTGAATTCTGTTGGTCAAAAGTCCAAATCTTTAGGATTGAACAAGTTTGACCTGGGCAATGTTTCCAGTCCGCAAAGGCTTTGGGTTCATGCATTCTTAGCAGTCATCTTTACATTGGTGACCATTTATGGCTTTTATAGAGCACTCTCCCGGGTGTGTTCCCACAGATTTGACATTCTAACCAGTCCCGCCTATGCTAATAGTAGTTCCGCCAAGACAGTTCTTATAAAAGGAGTACCTTCTTACTTTTTGCAAGATGAAGCAAAAATTGTTCAGGTTTTTGAACGTTATGGGCAAATTGAGCGTATCACCTTTGTGCCCAGGGCTTCTGAGGTGAAAGAGCTGGTCAAATTAGCCGAGGAAAGGAATGAAGTTGCTTTGAAGTTGGAAGATCAGCTCTGTCTTCAATTAACCACAGCCGGGAAAGAAGAAACAGCGAAAATCGAAGAATTAGAGGCTAAAACCATAGAATTAAATCAACAGGTTGAACAATTAAAGCAAACTACACTTGGTGGCCTTTCAAATGGAACCCTTGCTAGAGAGGATTTCATATTTGTCAGGTTTGTCGAGGTATCTAGTGCTCAAACCGTCCCACAAATTGTTAGAGGTATTGGACCTTGGCGTTTCTGCGAGGCTTGGACCAACATTGAGCCAGAGGATTTAATATGGGAAAATCTCGTCATTAGTAGTCCGCAAACATGGATAAGAAAGATCATTAGTTGGTTGATCTGTCTTGGTTTGGTGATTATTTGGTCTGTTTTGGTTACTTTTATCTCGGCAATTTCCAGTTTGAGTAATTTGATAAAGCTACTTCCTTTCTTAAAGAAGCTGAATTCACTACCAAGCAGCGTCATTGGAGTCATTCAAGGCGTAATTCCTGCTGTAGCTGTGGCTATTCTAATGGCCCTACTTCCTGTTATACTAACTGGTAATCTCCAATTCTTTTAGCAGCACTTTTATTAACATCTAACGGATAGCACTGTGCAAGTTTGAAGGACATCCCTCGAATTCCAAGGTACAGTTATCATTAATGCATAAACACTTCATATTTTTGGTAATGCATTTTTAACTAATAATTAATGAAAAAGTGAGACAGGTGGTGAATGTGTTAATTGTGACTGCATTTGCTAATGGGATTTTTAAATCTTTGCAACAATTAATTGATAATCCCGCCTCAGCTATAAACATTCTCGCTACTCAGATGCCCAAGGCCAGTGTGTTCTTCATCACCTATCTCTTGTTGCAAGCACTCACGGGGATTAGTCAGCAGCTGCTTAATCTCCCCAAATTATGCCTCCAATGGTTATTTATAAGAATGGCCCATACTCCACGGGCCAAGTGGAATGCGTATGCTGAGTTGGAACCAGTAGCTTGGGGCATTGTTTTCCCGGTTAATGTGTTGATCTTTGCCATTGGAATGACCTTTTCCGTCATTTCCCCGTTAATTCTTCCTTTTACAGCTTTATGCTTTTGGCTCTCTATCCCCGCCTATCGCTACACCTTTCTCTATCTAAGCGACTCGAGATCAGTGCTACATGGACGTGCCTTCTTATTAGCCCTATACCACACCTTTGCTTCACTTTACATCTTTCTCTTGACCATGTTTGGTATTTTCTTGTTAAAAAAGACGGTTGGTCCAGCAATGGTGGTTTTGGTGGGGATTTTTATAACCGCCACGGCCAATCGCTTTTTCATTAAACAATGTTCTGGCTTGGTTAGGAGGATTCCAGCCGAAGCTTTTGCTACTGAAGCTCCTCCTCCTCCTCCTACTTCTCATCCTGCTGCAGGTGTTGCTATGGAAATGGAAGACGATCCGTATTTACCCCCGTCGATTAAACCAACCTGTCCCACATTATGGTTTCCATCCGATCAACAAGGACGACTTGCCACAGAGTTGGACAAGCTTAGGCAGGCAAATATACCAGTGACTGAAGAGGGCGCCCAACTCTTGCCCATTAGTGCCAACAAGAACAGCATAATAATTGACCCAGAACGAGTACCTGCTGCTGTATTAGAATCAGATTAATTGAAAGTAATATATTTTGCTCTTTTATCCTCCTCTCCTCAACCTCGACGATATCTAGGAAGTTTGCTAATGGTATTGTTAGATGTGGTGTTTGATATAGTAGTGCTTCTACGGGTACTTTGACGGGCAGAAGTGGCAGTGGTGGTTATGGGCTCAGATTTTCTTTTCAACTTGTTACTCTGCGACGTAACCATTCCACTCTTGGCGGAGGAGATGATGGCGGTGGAGGTGGTGGATTTTCTACTTTTCTTATCGCTTACTTTTTCCACAGCTGCTGGTAGAACCGGTGCTTGTTCCAAAGCTTGTAGTTTTAACAATTGATCCATGCTTTTGCCCTCCCAGGCCGTTGAAGTGAACAAGTGAAGCGTCTTTACTGATTGGCCACACATGCCAATCCAAAGTCTTAACAATTCCTGCGCTTGTTGCGAATTATCACCCAACACCTACACACCTTCTAAACAATCCATAAAGAGCGTACTTGGATGTTTTGAATCAACATTTTCAAATGTTCTTGTAACCGTTCCAACTGAGCATTGACTTGTTTGGCCTGACCCAGTTGAGCATTTAATTCCACAACCTGCTCTGATTCCTCCAATTTCGACACTGGTGAAGACGACATGCTGCTATACTCAAAGCAAGGCCCATCATATATTTAATTATTTATTGTATTAAAGAAATATTTAATACACCACCACACTCTCAAGAACACACTCTCTTGAGAAGAACACATTAACACAAACACACCACACTACAACAGAGAAAGAGAGAGACTAAATGGAAGAAGGAATCGAATCCACCTTGGAAATGGCATGAGAACTCGGGCTAAGCGTTCCCTTGGGCGTTGTGATTATGGGCAGGAACAAGGCGAGACTCATCCACACCAACAACAACAGTGCCGCTGCCAACAAAGCTTCTACGGGAAACCAGTAAGAAAGGATGTAACAGCCGACTTGAAACATCTGCAACCAACTCACCACCGCCAACCAGCGCCAGTGTCGCCAAATCGAAGCAGCGGTTATGGGAATCAGCGGCTTCATCAAAGCAATCCATAACAATACCAACGCTTGCCAGATCATCGATAACAGCATGATACACAACACTATGACAAAGATCGCCTCGGAGGTGAAATCCGTCAAGGCTATTACTATCGTGAGGATGGGAAGAAACACCAGTTGTAGGATTGTTCCGGCTCCAAAGACTAGAAAGATCACCACACAGGTCGCTCTACAAACCCTCGCCGCCTTCGCTCCCATCTCCTGCTTTAATAAAAAGGTCCTTAAATGCAGGAAACTCGTCAAGCCCAGAATGTATAGTGCCAAGGCCAGTAATTGCAGGACCCGTGCGACACTGTAATCCTGTGCTGCTAGGGCATACACGCTAGAGAGCAATAATGCCAACGTTCCTATCAACCAAATGTAAAAGACTGGTGTTCGATCCCGCCTCAGTCGAAGCAACAACGCTATGGTCAATATACTCGCCACTACTATGGTGACTATCTCTATCACACTTTGTTTATTAAAGGTCATGCAATTCACGTGCGCAAAAAAATTCGTTCATACTGTGTATTCAAGGAATAACGAGCGATTTACGTCACCTTTAGCTCCTTGATTCAGATTTTACCTTTGCGTCCTCAACGATTAGAGGAACTACCAATATATCATTTCATTCAAAAAGAAGTTGTTGGTTCGATACTATTTAAAATAAATAAATGCAACTTGTGTGAGGACTAGGATTTTGTGATTGAATAATAATAATTTTAATTATTATTATTTTCAATTATTTAATGGACATGTTAAGAGTAGTGCTGAACAGCCGAAAGTGGACATTGGTTAGGTGTGCGAAATGGACTGAACAGTGATTAATAAACAATATTAATTCTCTTTTCCTAACTCCCATTTTCCCCACTATTCCTATACTTTTCTCACGCATACAATCTAACAGGACGTAGTGGAAATTCACCAAGATTGGGACGGATTATCTTGATTTCATGAATAGGATTCTAGACTTTGGATGAATGAAGAGGATTTCCTAATTTGGATGGGACATCAATGGAATAATTGTCATGGGAATTTCTACTTGGATATATTTGGATGGATGGATATTGATTGGTTCCCCCTTCATGAATGGAATATTTAATATAGTGACGTAGTAAAGAGTGATGATTGGTTGGAGAGTTTGAGGGTTTTTCACTTAAACCTCCCAAACTCTACCACTATAATAAAATAACTTTTTCCCCCAACTCTCTCTTGTGTATCTCTCTCTTCCCTCTCCTGAGTTGTATCTCACAACTTCGGTCGCCCTTCCCTCCTCTAACACAACAGTCCCGGGAATCGTTCACCCCTTAGGCCCCAAAGCCTGACAATGCTAAAACCCTTCATTTTTTGATATCTCGATATTACGGTGAGAACTTTGGTGGAGAGCGCAGGATAGGATTCTGGCACTCCAAAATTTATTTGTAATACTCCCCTTAACGAAAACTCGTCTATTAGTCTATTGTTCACAAGAAAAAGTGATTTTTACTCTGCTGTACACAAGAAATTTCCAGAATTTTAACACAATCCCAATGTATTAAGGACGAAAGGAGGAAAATCTGGCCTTATGGTTAAAAAGGATTGAAACCGCCTTTGTCTTAGACCAGACGCCACTTGATTCCCGCCTGGATCAAGTTGTAGTCAAACTAGATGGTATCGCAGGAGACTGGTATTCTAATCATCGTAAATTGTGGAAGGTCTGGGCAGATTTCAAAGGGCCATACAAGCAAGATTTCAAGTTACTCTATCAAGCCGTACGCTCTGGCCGAATCTTCTACAAATTAAACAAGGAAAAATAACTATTCGAAAATATTTTGACGACTTCTACTGCAAGTACAATAAATATTTGAGCGTTTGGAGGCTGGAGCAAGATGTCAAGTGCCATATAATAAGTGGCACTGACATAAGCCGGATTGGAGCCGAGAGTACATATATTGTAGATGTAGTCTCGAGACCATATTTGTCAAGCCTGAGGCTTGGGAAAGGAGTAGTAGAAAGTCCGAAAGGGAAGTGTGAATTTATTGTCTTACGAAGCGTTGACCAAACTGGAGTGAAGGGCCATGCGGTTTCCCTCATATATATATGGGGGGAATTCCCACTGTCTCTTCACTCCAGTGACTTCCCTAAACCAAAACCGACAATCAGCTGACTCCATTCCAACCTTCCATGATGTTCCATACTAAAATGGTTTACTTATTTAATTATTTGTTGAATTATATGTCATGCTTGGGTTGATGCATGACAATATTACTATTATTCTCATGGAATTCTGTAAGTATAATATTCTAGTATTGGGGGCCCGTTTTTGCATATCACGAGAAAAGTCATGCTTTTTCCCACGGACGTCACTTCCAATCAACATCTTTGCTTTCAAGTATAAAATTAAGGCCTTTCCCCTCAGTCAAGGCCTCTTTACTCTGAACAACACACACACACACACACTCTCTCTCTCTCTCTCTCTCTCTCTCTCTCTCCTCTCAATAAACCTTCTTTTCCCTCAATCCTCTCTCTCGTCTTTTCTTTTCCCTCTTGCTCCTCCTCGTCTCTGCCAACTCCTCAGACAAGAGCTCAAACAATCTAAGGAAACTGAAGCCAAAAAAGACACCTCATCAGAAATAAAAGCAATGGTAAAGGATGCTTTTATTAATGGATTAGATGAACGTATTAAGTTCATTATACTACAATCGAACCCAGAAAAACTGGAGGATGCTATATCGACGGCATCGAGGTTGCACGGAATGGAAAAAGGCAAGAATTTAGAACTTGATTCCGATGGAGATGTAGAGATGGATATCGGTGACTTGGCCAAGGAAATAGCCAACATGAAAATAATGATGTCCAAGGTAGCCGAATATCAGGAACCTGAGCACATTGGTTGTTTTATATGTGGGAGGCATAGTCACATTGCTCGTTAATGCCCAGTACCCTGCTCACATTGCGGAAAAAAGTGTCATACCTCCGAAAAATGCAGGAGCAGCTCAATTGGAAATAGCTCAAAAATGTCAGAGTTGAATTATGTTACAAAAGCATTGGAAGAGTTGAAAAATGGTATGGCTGAGTTATACCAAGTCAAGCGAGCATATACTGCAGACGATGACTTGAATAAGCGAACCAAGATTGAATCCTTGCTAAATACAGTAGTACCGAAAAAAACAGGACAGAACCCAGCTATCACCAAACGTGAGGCTACTAGTAATCAAGGGAGTTACAATAGGCGACGGAACCAAAACTTGAGGGATCAACCCCTTTCGACCAAAGAACTGAATATCCAAGAATTATTGGAAAACACAGTGGTGCCAACATCCCTAGCTGTGTTATTAAAAGTATTTGGTCATTTGAGAACAGATCTAAAGCAATTGTTAATGCACCCTCGGAAGGATCCTAACCAAAGAAAGGATGAATTCATGGATACACACCGAAGCGACGAACAAATGGAAACTCTCTTGTCAACAGATCTGGGAGCTCCTAAAATAAAAGTGTACGTGAACGATGAGGAAGCGGTAGCGTTATTGCATGGGGGTTCAGTTATCAATATTGTAAGCCAAGAGTTCTTAGAAAAAATAAACGTAAGTGACCTTTATGAATGCAAGACGATATTTGCATTAGCAGATGGGTTCAATAAAAAGGCTATAGGTCAAGTAAAGGACTTAGAGTTGGAGATTCAAGGTGTCAGAAAATTAGTGGATGCGGTGGTTTTTGACTACCAAGATTATGAAATATTGTTAGGACGACCAGGAATGATTAAGTTTGATATCAGCACTGACTAGTCTCGTCAAAAATGGATGATGGGAATAAATGGAAAAGATATTGCACTACCAATTATTTAAGCGAAAATGACCGAAAAGAATGAGATATATTTATTGGGAACAATGGATCAACTCCGGAGTACTTAGCACCAACGGACATCCAAGCGTTTATGAATCGAAACGAGGACCTATTTATTGAAAGTATGGAGAAACTGAAAATTGCAAAAGTAACTCCACTCTCTTTGGATATCGATGAAAATAAGCCTGTGAAATTACGGCCATATTTACTACCCATTTCGCACGAGGAATTCGTGGAGGAAGAAATTAATAACATGCTGAAACAAGGAATAATCGAGCCATCAACTGCGGCTTGGCGCTCCCCGGTTGTGGTTATATCTAAGAAAGGAGGGAAACTAAGACTTTGCGTCGATTATCGTGAAGTCAATAAATGTAAGAAAATTAATGTTTTATGCTTCCCCGAATTGACGAAATACTGGAAGCACAAAGAAGAAAACAGTGGTTTAGTAGTTTGGACTAGTTTTCTGGGTATCATCAAATACCTTTAGCAGAAAACTGCAAGAAGTTTACAACATATGTGGTCGACAAAAAGGAACATGGGGACTCTACCAATATCGAGTATTACCATTCGGCCTCAAGATTGGACCTGCAGAATTTGAAAGGATATGAACACGGTATTTCAAAAATATCTGGGCAAGAATTTGTACATTTATCTGGACGATTTAACCCTGGGAACCAAGGAAAATAGCTTAAAAGAACATATTGTTGCTTTAGAGGAAATCACCGACATTGCTAGACAACATGGAATACACTTCAAGTCAAAGTGTAATCTATTTCAGCAAAAATTAACATATTCGGATTTATTGTCGATGGAATGGGTGTGCATACAGATAAAGACCTGGTAAAAAATTCAAGAATTACAAAGACCCCAAAGTGTAGCTGAGGTCCTTTCGGTTATGGGTTTATTGGGTCATTATCGTAAATTTGTACCCCATTTTGCGAAGATATCAGAACCTTTATTATGGCTAATACGTAAAGGCGCTAGATTCCGCTGGAGTGAGGAAGCCCAAGGAGCTTTTGAAATGTTGGAAACGCTTACGACCACATCGCCCGTCTTACGCCACCCAAATCCAGAACGAACTTTTCCTATTTATACAGATGCATCAGAGAGAGGAATTGGAGTAGTACTCAGCCAAGAAGCCGAAGATAGGGAACACCCTTGTGCATTCTACAGTCGATCACTCAACTCTGCAGAAACAAATTACACTACCTGGGAAAAAGAAGCCTTAGCATTAGTAGTAGCGGTAAAGAAATTCCGAAGATACCCATTAGGAACTCCTTTTATTGCCTTCACGGACTGTACATCTGTTAAATATATGCTCAACAAGAAGGAAATTAATGTCAGAATGCAAAGGTGGATATTACAATTGGCGGAATTTAATTTTGAAGTACGACATCAACGAGGAAAGCAGAATGTCGTAGCGGACTACTTGTCTCGACATGCTGATCCAAAAGAAATGGGAGACGACCAATTGCTACTTGCCACGATAATCAATTTGACGGAAGTCGACTACGAGGATGATTTGCGAGAGGTCGTAGTAGCCCTTACTGAACTAGAGTTCCCGAAGTTACTAAGCAGAAGCCGACAAAAAAAATTTGGAAAAACAAAGTGCTGAAATTCCTGGTCATAGGAAATTATCTGTATAAACGAGGAGAAATCCTAAAAAAATACCTTATCGGAAGGAACGAGAAGGAGTGTTACAAGAACTCCATAACGGTATGGGACATGGGGGCCGAGACATCTTAGCAGCGTTGCTAAGAAGAAAATGCTGGTGGCCTCAATTAACGATTGGGCTTAACGAGTACTTGAAGCGATTTAAGGAGTGTCAACTTTTAAGCCACAAAAACGTGATGTTACTTGTGTGAGGAACTAAATAATTCACTAATTAACATAGTATTTTATTATTTAATGGAATAATTATTTTATTTCATTACTTGATAATTTATTTTGTTGATTGAGATTATTTAATTGATGATTTGGTTGATTGAAAATGTTTTGGACTTAGAAATTTTTACGGAGTTGGTATAATTATTTGATTGGAATAATTTTATGGAATGATCAGATGATTATGGTTCTTCCTCCTACCGAAGCAGGGGGTGAAAAAGCGAAAACACCACACACCCACCTGGGGAAAACAAGCAAACAACAAACCGAAATCGGACCACTCCAGTTCCTCCTCCAAATACCTCTCCCACGTTCAACACAGCCATCTATGCGAACATGGTGCGCTCTTCTGTTCCGTTGGATGACACAGCCCGACAACATCTCTCTGCCGAATATCGGAAATTCAACCACGAAAACAACGTAGTCCTCGCCTACTGCCTAACGCCGCAGAAGTACAGAAACTTATGGAAATGGCGAATATACTTGATTTTGAATACTTTAAAGTTATTCTTGACGGCTGCCGAGAGTTTATCCTGCACTACTGCATTTTGCGCAACGTGCCAATTGGCGCGAAACAGATTAACGTTGAGGCGGCTCTGAAAGCAATGAGCCAGTCCGACTTAAAGATTACACGCTGCTGTTGGATGTATGCATTCGCCAAGTTAATATAAATAAGTGAAAATGCCATGAAATAATAATATAACTTTTCTCTTACTCCATAAAACGCATATATTCTAAACTCACACTATACGCTGCAACAGCTGCGAGCAACGTTTCTCAGACTACGATGCCTAAAAGTGGCCAACGGCACTTGGATAGTTACTTACTCAAATTGCACCAACTGGATAAAAAAGGTCATCATTGGAGGTTGTGTCGTGGAAGCATATAAACCTAATACCTGCTTCAACTGCGGTATGGTTGGCCACATCGCCAAATCGCCCGATTGCGAACGCAACAGACGACACCGTGAAACGGAAACGACCGCCAAAAAAGGAGACAGTGTGCCTCTTAATGGCCAACCTATTGATCCTCCCGTAGAGAGGCCTAAAAGACGCGACCACGACCGAAACCAGAGCCGAGGTCGCAAACGCCAAACAGAACCCATGAGAATGGAAACACAAACTGTTGCAATGGACACGGCTACCCAAATCGAGATAGATGAGCCCAACAAAAAGGAACCTGTAAAACAGTTCGACCGCAACTGCTTCCTTGAATCTCTAATTGCTGTAGAGATCAAGGAAAATCCGGCTCATCCGCTCCACCAAGAACTTTTACACTACCTTTTTGCCGATAACAACGATGCAGAAGACCCGGAAAACTGGGAAGTCTACCTAGATAACTGGATCGTACATATATCAACAAATATGACGGATGAAGAGCTGGCATCTCTAGCAGATGCCTCCTCCTCAATCCAGAAAAACTGAACTATTAGTAGCCTCCGCGAAGGTAAGGTCCCTACGTCCGCGCAATGGAGGTTTTCTGGTGGGACTCATGGGAACTTTGCAATGCCATTGTCAGGCTCTGAGGCCTGAGGGGGTGAACTTTCCCGAGGTGCTGTTGTGTTAGAGAAGAGAGGGGCGACCGAAGCTGCAATGAAGCAACTCAGGAGAGGG
>QZWR01000140.1:0-35637 GCA_004114325.1 Zoophagus insidians
TTTTGTCCCCCTAAGTGGTCTCCTAATCAGGGACCTTAAATTTCAATAAAAAAAAATTCGACCATTCACGACACCTTAAGTGAGGATTTGCCCTTTATTGTCATACCAGGCAAAATCAATGCAGTTTGTGTTTGTCACTTCTCTGTGTTTTTGCCCAAACCAAATATGATCCAAAATTTTGATTACGAACTACGCCTTCTTCCCACTAGCACTTCTTGTCAAGACACTCTGGAAACTATTCCCGTTAGCAGATTTTTCCTCAGTCAACGTTCACTCTTTTTCCGAGCAGCTTTTACTTTTCCCTCCAGTGTATCTGCATCTTACTTTGTGATAAATCTAAACGGCTTGGATTCTAGCATCTTCAAGTCCTTTATCAATTGTTTGCATAATGGACATTTAGAGTTTGATTTAGCCGAACTGATCGATTGGTATGCTCTGGCTGAATACTACGAGTGCACAGATTTGAAAAAACGCTTGGTTGATATATATCAAGTCTACCTTGTAGAAAAGAAGCACTGTAGAGCATTGATCAGGGCGGCCTTGGAGAGTGATTACTTTGAGCTCTTGACCGTCAAACTCTTGGTCAAATGCATCAATTATTGGTGTCCTGATGAAGATTTGATAAAACTCACAGGTCTGGAGAGATTAGAAGAAATCTTGATAGCCTGCAAAAAATGGAATCGAAATCCAAGTCTACTCAAACCTGCAAGATGGGCGATATATCGAGTCATTGATATGATTATTAAAGAAAAATACTCCGATACCAGTATTATTTCACACGAAAACATCAATTTATTCTACCTTTCTGCCTTCCATGATATGTTCAATGAGGACCAAAGTGTTGAAGAAGGAAGTTTAGATACCTTGGACGATGGCCAATATATGAGAAAAATAAACAATTCGGTCAAGCTAATTGAACTATGGAAGTTAATACCTTGGGATCAATTTTCAATGTTAGAACTAGAACAAATTTTGGAACAAAATGATAAAGTTCCCATATATTTAATCGAATCTTTCATTATTAAGATTAAGGACACACCAGCGGAAGAATCTGACGAATTAGTTAGCCTAGACGATAACTCCTTATCTACAGGAAGTTTAGGTGATTTTTTGGGATATAAGAGTAGTTTAGACGGAGACTCTGGAGATAATGATCATCCAGATGACGACTCTGAAAGAACTGATATTTTAGCAGACGACTCTGAAGGTATGGATGGTCTTGTCGAAAGCCCTTCTGCAAAAACCTTGACCGAAATGGTTAACTTCAATTGTTGGTATGAACATGTATATTCAGATATGGACATCAAGTTTTTATATAAATCCGGTTATTTACAGGATGAGTTAAAGGTGTATCCTGCGCACAAGTGCGTTATCTCTAGGTTCCCGAAAATTTGGAATGCCAAATGGGAAGGAAATTCAATCCATTTGAACATTAAATTGCCTTACAAGTTTAATATAAGTGACAACTGTTTATCTTTTTTTCTGCATTCGATTTATGGAGAATTGAAGATTGTTGAGTATGAGAGAAATGATCAAGCGACTTTGCTGAATTTGTTAATTCTTACTCATCGCTTTCAAGTGACCAAGGCTCAGGAATACATATCTGAATTGTTAATTCAAAATACTACTTTCGTTTGGGAATGGTTTGTCAGGCTAAGAGCCAATTTTGATTATTTCAATGAATTATTCCCCAAGTTTGGTCCAAGTTTTACTGAGTCCAGACTAACTGCACAAAAGGAAGTTCTGCGGCCAATGAATTGTCCGAACTTAAGATCAGCTTGGATAAAGTTGATACAGACTGCATCGGTGACTGAAGCTCAGCGCGCCCAATTACAAGAATTTCTGGTGTAATCGCTTTAATCACATTTGTGGTTGTGGGATATCGTTTTTTGGGAAAGCAACTTTTTTCAGTTGGATAAAAATATATTTAACATGATTACTCCATGTATTTCCAGAAAAATCTATTCAAATTATTGTGTTTTTTCAATTACTCCAAGTAATCGCCAAAATCAATTCCTTTGAAGAATTTCAAAATGTATTATCAAATGCAAAATATTTTACCCACACTTTTAAAATTTGCTGGATTTCCAATGATTAATAAGGGGCTATTTCGTAAGGAATACATCTTTGCACCCAGTTTTCAATTACTAGTTAAGAACCTTTTGAGAAAATCGGACAGCTGGGAATCATCAGTTTTGTCGATTCTGCAACGTGTGAGGGAACGATGGTGAACGTGACTTGGAATGGCTGATAGTTTTTTTGTAACAAAGAAAAGAAAATCTGCCCCAAAGGCAAATCCGGAATTAGCAGCAAAAAGCAATAAATATTTAAAAAAGCGAGATAAGCCAGCAAGCGATGAAGAGTTAGAATCACACAGTAGCGGCAGCGAAGCGAGTTCCAGGACAGAGGATGAAGGCGTCGACTCGGATGAAGAGGTCAAACTAGAAGAAGAAAAAGAAACAGCAGCAGCGAAAAGACTCCGACTTGCTAAACAGTTGATCGAAAGCGTTAAGCAAGATTTGCCTTCAGGTATACAGAGTATAGTGTATTAGTGAGTGAATGTTGTGTAGAGGGCGAAGATGACGATTTGGTAGATGGAATCAGGATGAAAACGGTATTGCTTAAAGCCCTACCATGGTTGACGAACTAGGAGTAGATGAATGAAGGAAAAGATATTTCGTATTTCAGGCTGGAAAAAATACCTGTCAAAGAAGAAACCTTACGTGGTCATTCTAAGACTATAACCTCAATTGCTGTTTCTTCAAGTGCTGAATTTATGTTTAGTACCTGTAAGAACGGTACAATAATTAAATGTTAATTATTAAAAATTATAAAAGCTGATTTAACTTAGGGGATCTGACAAACCACACTCGAGTAAAGAAAATGGACGGGATCGCAAAAAATCAAAAAAATCCTAATGGGGGACATTCCGGAGCTGTTTACGTTTTAGCTTTAAGTTCTGATGATACTTTACTGGTATCATATCTTCTATAAAGCTTTTAAAAAGTTTTATAGGCTAGCGGCGGGGAAGATAAATTCATTAGAATTTGGAATACTGCTGATTTCACTTTGAAAGCAACTTTGAAACAACATAAAGATGCTATTTCTGTATTGTATACAAGTTTTTCATAGAAGCTAAGCAAGTTGTAGGGGTTGGTGTTTCGAAAAGCTACACATGAACTATATTCGACATCATTTGACCGATCATTAATTGTTTGGAATCTGGAGATTTTCCGATACCGAGAAATATTTTATGGCCATCAAGATGCGATTACCTCTATGGATGCGTTAACTTGGGAGAGATGTGTTACGACTGGAAGACGTGATAAAACATTACGAGTATGGAAAATCAACACAGATTCACAATTAGTATTTCGTCATGACGCAACAGTGGGATCCTTGGAAAGTGTAGTAATGCTAGATGAAGATCATTACATTACAGGATCTGACACAGGGTAAGTTGTGCACTGTGACGCTAATAGTGGGTTTAGATCTTTAGCTTTGTGGAGGATAAGTCGTAAACATCCCGTTTTTGTTCTACCAGAGTGTCATGGGAAGGATGAATCCGGAAATTTGTGGATAACAAGCTTGGGAGCCATTCAATATTCCAACGTATTCATAAGTGGTAGCATATTGTTCAATTTATCACGATTAACATGCATAGGATCTTGGGATGGAATGTTGAAGTTTTGGGAGGTGAATAATGAGAGAAGTAGATTCACTCCATTGTTTTCGTTACCCGTGGTACTGATTTTTAAATATTAAATTCCTTATGAAGAGTCAGAATGGATTTGTCAACAAAATTGTTGTTACTGAACAAAGCTTGGAAGGTCAAAAGTATCCAACAGTGACAGTTGGAGTGGCACTTGGACAGGAGCCAAAACAAGGAAGGTGGTTAAAGAAATCCAAATTTCGGAATATGACCAATATCTTCAAACTTAAAGGTAAAAACCCTCTTGAAAAATCAGGTTGATTTTGAGAAATTGTCATTAGTTTTAGAAAAGAAAAAAGTTAATTGAAATAAACGTTCAACCATCAAATAATGTCATTACTTTGCCTGAAGTATTCCACACTTGTCCTTGTTATAATATTTGGTGCATCAACCTTGAAATCTTGGCTTTGGCCTTATCACTATGACACCTCAAGTCGCTGCGTTTTAGAATCAGTTCACTCAAGATATGTGGATATGGAAAATTACAAAGATGATTGCTATTCAAGGTATCCTTTGTACAAGTACTTGAAACAACGGGATGATTCAAACAGCCTGGTACTTTCAACTTTTATAAATATTTTCTCACCAACAGATCACCGAGAAAACAGCAGTCATTTTTGCGCATGGAAACGCAGGAAGTTACGACCAAGTTCGTTATTTGGCAGACAGTGCTCCCACCGATTCTTTGGAATACTTCACTTGTATGCACCTTTTGTGAAGAAAAATCACTAATTTCGACATTCTGACTAAATCAGTGGATTTTCAAGAAGAGCTAAGCGCTTTGCACCCGAGTTTATTAAAGAGACAAGCGTATTGCATGAATCATGCCGTGTTGTTTATCCAAAAATTGGACTATTCAAGTATCTTGTTGGTAGGACATTCAATGGGGGGAGTGGTTGCTTTAGCTTCTATTGTCGAGCTCAATTACGATATTTCTAAAGTCACAGCCTTGATAACTCTAGCCTCACCGATCATGGCACCTCCAGTTAATTTGGATATCAGCATAACTTTATTTTATCGTTCTATGCACCAGAATTGGCAGAGTAATCTCGATTCTATGAAGCAAATTTTGATAGTATCAATTGCCAATGGTGAAGCAGATCGAATGATTAATTCTGAGCTTACACAATTACCTGCAAGAATAAGAAATCAAAGTGTTTCAGTATTTTTGAATGGAATTCCAGAGTTACGTAGCAGCCACAATCATGACGGGATAGTAGAATGTTCTGAGGTGATAAAAACCATTAATAAGGTTATACTTGCTGCTTCGTTGTCAGAATCACATATGGAAAAGCGACTTGGGTTGGTTAAAGAAGCATTGTTGTTCTCCACCAAGTTTGAAGAAAATCCTGACATTCAGTTTTATCAATCAAATACTATGGAAACAGTTTTAACCATTTCCAATATTGGTATTTGTTTCTTTTTGATAGATTTTAAATGAATTGGACAGATTTAATAAGCAGAAAATTATGGAAAATACCTAAATCAGCTGTTGTATCAGTCCGATTTCCTAACTTGGGAAATCCAATTTTTGTCTATGATCTATGGTTAAAAAGTGCAAAAGGATGCGTTATTAAGGCTTGGCATTTGTCTACCTATTCTTCAGAGACGAAGAAATTGGCAGTTATTAGCAACTATATGGATGACGAGGAACTTGTCACTGTATTTTATTGGGGTTTTCACGGTCCTCTCTTGACTTCATTTTGGAGGGAAAAAGTCGAGTCGAAAGATAAGCAAGGTGTTTTATTGTTGTTTTCAATATCACCAAAGTGCATGGAAGATTCGGGAGATGTTGAACTTGCCATAAAGATCAATCCAATTGCTAGTTTAGGTGCTTTGTTCAATCGTTTCAACTTGAGTGTACTTCCATTTACTTACTTTTTGGTCATGTTGATATTTCACCTACAAAATAATCATTATTATTCAACTGGTAAAGGGATTTTATAGATAAATTTGTGTTAACAAAGTATAGGGAAACTTATTTCATTTACTTCAATAATTTTAAAAATGATTGGTGTCAAGGAAATAACGATGATTTATTTGATTTTGTTGATTGGAACTAATATGGCCAGATATATTTCATATTGGAATCTATTAGAGCTTTCAAGAGATGATATTTGGCATAATCTTTACCAACAATGCCTTCCATTGTTGCTAGGAGTATTGCTTATAATGAGTATATTTATAGTCATATTAGTACATCACACTTTAATGCTACTACTAAGCCTAGCTGGTTTGGTGCTAGAATTCTTTGAAGAGCGAATTAAAATGTATGTTTCTTTCTAAAACAATTAATGTAGAAAGAGTAGATGGGGAAGAATTAGAGTAATATTGTTGGTGCTTAGCATTGCAACTCTGAGTGAATTAAGCTTTGTGGTGCTCCTAATGATTCAGATTGTGAAAACTTCTCTTTACGTGAGAGCAAAAGCGAGGGAATTTTACCATAATTACTTGATTTTATGGCTGATGTTATTTCATGCTGCCTTTGTAATACCGCGTGGTTTGGCCTGGTTTAAAAATCCCTTTCCGTTGTCTTTAACTGATGATTTTCTCTATGGCGTTAGACTATTTTTCTTGTTCCCGCTTTATCTGCTTTGCTTAAACAGCTACGATAAGAACACTATGATTGATAAACGGTGTTGGTGGAGGAGGATGCTATGGCTTTTGTTGAGTGTGTATCCAGTATTATTTAGTTGGCAACGGGTTTATACGATATTTGCATGCGTTGGATTGCAAGGGTGGATATTACTGCTATGCTAATTGTGAAGAAGACTATTCTCCATGCTTTAATATTTTCACAAATTCCCGATAATTAAACATATTTCCTTTAACCGCACGACTCTTGAACATGACATCCACTTCGTCATCGTTGAAACGATCTCCCATGGTGGTTAAAAACTCACGCATTTGATCCAGGGAGATTAGCCCAGTTCCTTGTTCATCAAAACATTCAAATGCTGCCAAGATGTCTGCTTCTGGATCCGTACCGGTCATTTTCTCACCCATCAGGGTTAGAAACATGGTAAAGTTGATAGCACCCGGTGCTTCGTTAATCATATCTTGAAGGTGATTTTCAGAGACCGATTGTCCCAAGGATGCTAGCATATCACGCAAATCGTCTTTTTCAATAAACCCATCAGCGTCATGATCAATAATGCTGAAAGCTTCTTTGAACTCTGCAATTTGCGTTTGATCAAACATGGCAAACACATTGGAGTTTTGACGAATAGTTCGTTTCTTTTTGTTTTTTAGCCGTAAAGACTACCACCGCTCACTTGAGTAAGCAATTCAGACAAAGGGGAGAGATTACCATGTTTGATTACAGCAGTGTGATGGTGAGAAATTTGTGCAGTTGAGGTATCAGCTGACCTTCCTCATCCAAGGAATGAAAAAAACGCAACAAATCGACGATACATTGAAAAAATTGTTGGCGGCAACTCCACCAGAATTTGATGATAAACAACTTTTGGAAGTTTGGAAGTCATCTATTTCTCTGTACCAGAAGTTAGAGAAGGTTGCCTTGTAACTATTGGTTAATTTTGCAGACAAAGGAAGATGCTACAGATAAGCGGAAAAATGCATTCTTTTTGGCCTATCAAGCTTGCTTATATACCACCTGGTGCGAGGAAGTAAAGACAGAGACACAAGGAATTGAGGTATTTACCTGATTTTACATTAGCTCATACCAAGCAAGTAGGATTTGATGGTTATTTACCAGCTTTGGTTTGAAAAAAAGGGAGTTTCGAAAAAGTCGAAAAAACCAAAATTATCCTCGGAGGCACCGCCAATACAAGTATTGACGGATATCTATTTAAGCTTGTTGGGAAAAGCCAATGCGGAAATCCGTCAAATGACAGAAAAGTCGTTTAGAGTGTTTTGCGTAGAATTGGATGATGCTAGCTTGGAACTCTTATTAGACGTGAACTTTGGTTATACGAAGTGGGTTAATTAACTGTCAACTAGGCATTAAAATTGAATGAAAAAAATCAAGGCGCTGAATCCGAATCTGCGTCAGGATCCGAATCAGATGATGATGATGAGGATGATGATGATGATGATGATGATGATGATGAGGAAAAGAAGGGAAAAAAACCGAAGGAAATCGAGTCAAAAAAGCGAAAATTTCCTTTTAATCATCATAAAAATGTTTCTGTTCATCCGCAAGTAGAAGAAGTAGCGGACGAAGAGGATGATGATGATAATGCAAGTTCTCTTGGAGATGAAGATATGGAAGGTTTTGATGAAAAGCTAAAACAAGTATTCCGAGAGCGGAAATTACTAAAAGTAAATGCTAAAGGTATGTTATTAAATTTCTGCTCAAGTCTGTGTGATCTCCTCAGCTGAGGTGTTTGGGTGGATTCATTTTAAACTTCGGGTGATAAAATTATTGGAGATTTATGCCGAAAAATGCCCACAATCAGCCTACAAATTAATAATTCCTGTACTTAACTGCTCGCAAGCAGCGGGAAAGAAGGAAGCTACAAGACAGTTACAACAAAAGCTATCACATACTTTCAAGAACTTTCTATTAAAAGCCAAATACCCTGCATCGCTCAAAGAAAAAGAATTCATTGAAGCCTTTGAGATATTAAGCAAATATGGTTTGAAAAAGCCACGGCAAGAGATACGACATTATTCACTTCTTTTAAGTGCTACGGTGTTGAAGTCTATAGAGGTAAATTTACTTCTTTGTGACTGACTGACTGATTCACTGACTTTTGGTGAGAAGTTATCAAAAGCACAAAGCTTAGTTTTGACCTTTAAACCTTTAATTATGGCGTTTCTAAAAAAGAAGAAATCCAGTTGCTCGGTGGTTACTTTGATAGAATTAGGGAAGAGATTGGGCCCAGTAGCGCCTGCTTATGTTCACTTGATAGTAGAAACACTGGAAACCCAGGGCTGTATTAATACTTTCCGAATCTGTCAAGTGTTTGAATTATTAAGAACCCTGTTTAATCAAACCAAATTCACTCAAGTATCATCTTTAGGATTTTAAGGATTAATGATGATTTGTTAGAGCGATTATGATAAACTTTCGCCGATCTTAATGAAACAATTCATCAAGGTGTTTGAACAAATAGCCGCTGAGGAATGGATAGTAAAGCGAGCCAAACCAGTCTTTATTTGTTGTCAGGTCTACCAAAAGTGTGCGAAACCGGTGACTTTTGTGATTAGACCGACTTTTGCTAAACTAAGTGATAGGAATGGTCAGAATTAGCAGTAAAATTGCAAGAAATATCGCTCAAGTGCAAACAATCCATAAGAGATGTGATTTCAAACATTATTAAAAACAATGGAAAAGGTGATTTCTCCTATTAAAGTTAAGATTGATTTATAGTAGAACGAATAAGAGAAGGTGCTTCCACTGGAGGAGGAGGGAAAAACAAAAATTCAAAGAAGCAGAAAAAGCAATAAAATCTTCTTTTCCACAGTGTCACAAGTTGTCAAGGAAGAGATGACCGATTTGAAAAACGAACAATGCGGCCTGTCCACCATTCCCATAAAATCTCAAGTGTCAAATCAGGCTAGAAAGTTTGACCAACTTCTCATAGCTTCACCAAGTCTTCTTTCGTCAGTCTTTGCGGAAATACAAGAATTACGGAGAGAAACTGAAGAACGTATAGATGCACTCACCAGAGATTGCGAATTCCATCAACAATCCAGCAAATTGGAAAAGTTAAAAACCAAAGAAGGTACTCGCCTTCGCACCAACTAACCAAGAATAGATGAAAGGTAATCACTAATCCATATACCAAGTATAATGAGAATATAGTCAAAACCGAGCAGTTAACAAGAAATTTGTCACACAGGTATTATTTTAGGTTAAAAGTCAGTTATTAGAAAAATATTGAAGGGAAATTTATCGAATATGGGCAAAAATGTACAAAGTAATCCATCCTTTCGGAGAAGAGCAAGTTTTACGGAGGATACGGTTGGTTTGAAGGAACGGTCATCCTCACCTCCGCCCAAAACCTCCACGGCGCATTTTCAAAAAGCAGTTACTAATGCCACTACTCGGAATCCTCCACGCAGTGTGGAAACAGGTGCAGTTGCTAATACCCAAGCTGCTGAGGAGAAAAAGAGAGCACAAGTACCCATACAAACCTTTTGGAATTCCATAGAACCATACTTTAGACCATTGACCGAGAATGATCTTCGTTTTCTTGAAGGAGATGTACGCTTTCCTTCTCTTTTTGAAAACTTAACATAATAGCCCGAGGATGATGTGGGCCCATTCTTAACTCCTACACTAGGGAAACATTATTCAGAGGTTTGGACCGAGGAAGATCGTCAAAGCTCGAAAAAAGCATCATCAATGAACTCAGCTTCTAACAGTTTGAAAGAAGGAGTTATTAAATATTCGCATGACTTGGAGGATGAACATTTGCTGAATGAACTGGCAAAATGTGGACCATTGACTCAGCGCATTGTTTCTGCCCTTTTAAAGGATGAACTTACTACCAAACTTATTGATCCTGCCACCGTTACCAGTACTTCTGTTCCTCCTGTCGATTTCATCAGTTTGGAGGAACGTTTAAAGCGTGAATTAAAATCCGCTGGTTTGTTGGAATCCACAGAGGTATTTTCTTGAACTTTGATTGTAATACGCGCAAGGATTAGATTGATTGGAAATCACGAGAAGATGATGAAATATGCGTGGAGTTGCGTTCATTACAAAAACACCTTCGAACTTTGGCAGAATCCAACAAGAAGAGAAAGCGTTTGGTGTCAGAAAGAGTGCGGGATCACATTGCCTATCAAGAGTTTACCCAAATTGTCGAGGATTTGGACCGCAATGTTGAGGCGAATTACATCAAAAGGGTATTACACACTATTTGAAATTTAAACTAATAAAATGGGGGAAAAAGAGGGCAAAATCAAAAAAGAAACGGCCTTCTGGTAGTGCTTCGGGTTCTGTCCAGTTCCACGCTGGAAATTCGCGTAATGCCATTGACCGTAGAAGAAAGTTCATCCAGGGAATTAGTAAAATATTCCCACCACAGGTTATTGACACGGCAAACATTCCACTTTTTCCCGAATAAAGCGTTTGTTTATTATAAACTTCTTCTTCAAAGGGTGTGCGTGTTGGGTTAATGACCATGATGGTCCTCTGATGGGGGAAAGGGTTAAGATAAAGGGAAAGGAAATAAAAAGTACTAAGATGGAATTGGTAATCGATGGCATAACTCAAAAGGCCAATTCCCAAGATGGCATGGACGATGGGCTTATAAGAGGCGTTTTTTCCAAAATAGTTTTCACGGTACCTATTCCAGCCAGTTGCTTTGGGGAGTTGAGGGGCAGGGCCCTTTGGTATTCGCTGGTAAAACTCAACCAGTTTCTTCATGCCTTGGGTTTGGACGCTCTGTCCACCCTTGTGGGAGAGGACAGGAGGCAAAAAATCCTTCACAGCTGATAATGACCTTGAAGAAAATCGCATATTTAAAAACACCGCGTGACTTCTGGACAAACTGCTCTGCGCACAAATGTCACACAATTTATTGCTCGGTTGAATACAACTTCAATAGCCACTCCAAGTAGCAGGGAATCTTTTCTGGGTGTAAGCGATGTAACAAAAAGAGCTGGATCACATCACTGGGTGGTAAAACTCCTTCTACAAATTTCTCCTTCATCCATTCTTCATTCAAAACTTGCTTATCCTGTCCTTGTTGTTGCTGCTGGTTAACAATAACATCGTACATTCGTTTGAGTTGATAAGTGTCAGTATGGTCCAATTCAATCCTAAAGTCAATTCTCCCAGCACGAAACATTGCAGAATCGAGGTTATCCAGGTTGTTGGCAGTGAAGATTACTATGGTACCAGGCTGCATGGTGTATCCATCCAAACAATCCAAGAAACAACTGAGCGTGAAGCTGCCCAGACAGAGCATTTCCTTTAAATCCTCTAATTTCTTGGGCAGTTTTTCACGTTTCAACAAAGCAGGAGCCATGGTGTCGATCTTGTCAAAAACCACCACTGAACCTTTGGGGATCTGAGCAAACGCTGACCGTAACTTGACATCGTCATCCATTTCTTGAAGGTTAAAGTAATAAAGGCTCCTGTTGAATTCCGAAGCGATGGCATAGGCTAGGCCAGTTTTTCCTGTTCCTGCCTTACCATAAAAAAGATAACCTCTTTTATAAGGCAGGCCAAGTTGAGTGTAAAAGTCTTTTTCAGCAAAGAAATTATTCAAATCTTGTTGTAACTCAACTTCTTGCGTTTTCTTCAAAGCTATACTCTGAAGGCCCAGATTCTTCCTAAGGGAGGTTAATCGACACCACGACCCATTCTTTCTAAGCTCCCAAATGTACAAGTCTTTGTTGGACTTGACATGTTCCAAATATTCCGAAGCGACTTCCTCAAGGAATTTTTCACAGTTGGATATCGTTGTTTCCTCCTTGGGTATTACCAAGATGGACGGTGGCACGGTACGTTGCTTTCCAAAACTGCCTTTCTCTGTGGGCTGGGATAAAAATTGAACCTTGTACTGCTTTTCTTGAAAGATGACCTTGATGCTACCGTTGGAGGCGTGAGGGAAAATGTTGCATTTTTCTGACTTGTCTTTATTGAAGGTGTTTTCCGCCAAAACGTTGAATTTGCCATTCTTGAGACCACTACTTGCATTATTGATGATCCAAGTGAGTGCAGTGTGATACTTGTTCTTTAATTTCCAGTAGCCTTTACTTTGACGGTAGTAGTCCACCTGAAGTGAAATTGTTTTCTTTTCTTTCGGTGTTTTAGCTCGCAATGAAAATCCTACTTGAATCAATAAAGCACAGATAACTAGTAGTAGTATAAAGAAAGATTCCGAGCCAAGATAAATTCGGTTTGGATTCAGCAGTTCTCCTCCAAGTCTTTCACGTATAAAAGCGTATAAATAGTCAAAAGTGATAAACCGATTAATGCTAAATAGAGACATTTATGTGTGTTTAGGCTGAAAATGACCTTCATGCTTTTTATCATTTGAAAGGAAGAAATGACAGTGGACACGTAATTCTGTCCAAATCACCTGGTTATGGCCGCCTTATGACTAATTTTGCGTCAGAAGTTTATTTATCCTTAAATGAGCAACTTTTTTACGTTTTCTAACATAAACGCCCTAGTAATGTACATCAGGTAAACCCCACGTCCGTAAGATTGATAAATTTCAAGGTTAGCTTGGTCATTACAATCTCGCCGACAAACAATTAATGGCTTCAAGTGTCGTCATTATGCACCGTTGGGGAGTCATATGAGTGATAATAACCCAAAGGTCCTGGAAAAAGAAAAGAAAAAAACCTTGCAAGGCCAGGTAAAGACTGTTATTAATCATGCTCCAGGTTGGAATGAGAAGCTTGCCACTGAATCTGAAGCAATTGTAAGCTAAAGTTGCTCCCTTTTTGCTCAAGTAAACAGGTCAAGGCAGAAAGAGAACCTGCCAAGTCAACCAAAGAAATGCAAGAAGAAACTGTAGAAAAGTTGTATTCAGATTAGCATTAATAAAGCTTGCGATTTCTTTCGTTATTATTTCCTAACCTTGATCATGCTACAGATCACCAGCATTAGCCAAAAAGTAAAACCTATGATTGTTCAAATTAGGAGTCAGAAGAAAGGGAATAAACTTTTCATCAGAGTCTTTCAAGTAAAGATCTTGTCCATTCTCAATAATAATTTTCCATCTATAAAAGCTTCCAACCTCTCTGACTTTCTCTACTTTATTGTTTATTGTTTTTTTTATGTTCATTGAAGATTTTGATGGATTTCGCGGGTTATAACTATAGTTTCTAGAATGCAACATATCTTGTATCCGTAATTGTCTCTTTTGAACCTGATCCTTATTTGGAGCCTGACCTTGACTATGGGTAACTTTATTGGTATTCACTAGATCCTTGATGGATAAATCATCCAGGTTTACATGGAATATAGGATGTTTCCTAATATTCGGAGAAACAGGACTTTTTGGTGGCCTTGGAATTCCTTGAAAAGGCTTTTTTCGACTATTGCTGGAATTTATTCCTTGTTGCTGATTATCCTCGATATTACCCAGGTTTGGAACAGCGATTGACGTAGTGTTTACCGTGGAGCATGTAGGCATGATAGGAGGGGTTAACATTACAGGGCTTTTAGGGTCTTGTCGATAAACTTCCAAAAGAATCTCATCAATCAAGTTCAACATTTGGGAATGTTCATTAGGAGTGTTACTTTTGGCGATTATATGCAAATCTATCAAAACAAACTTTAGCAAGAATCCAAAAGATCAACAACCTTCTTGATGAATTATAACGGGAAAATGCCAATGAATTAAACAAAAGATTGTTCGATTCTTGGCTAATAATAGTTTCAAAATGTTAACTCTTTCAAATTATCATTACCTTTCTCCTCTGTATTGCCAATTTGGAAAAATGAAGCATTCAATTTGGATATAATTTGACGGTAAATCGGTAAATCATTAGCCAAGGGGATATAGTTTACAAATATAAAGTTCTGATCTGGTCTTGATGCTAAATGTAAAGCTAAAAAACAATGATTGCCTTAGTTTTAGTAAAGAATTACGTGTTTGTGGTTGGAAAATCAATGCATCGCAGGTTAAAGATGAACTCGACTTTTGAACAAATTGCAGGTGATGAGAGATATCTTTTCCGAATAAATGACCGATTACATCAGTCACAGAAGTGTTTTGATTAGGCAAAATGGGAAATGATGTCCATCTGAATGATTGCTGAGAGGTTTCAGAACGAGTATGACTCAGGATAAATCGGGTGTTTGGAAATAACAAGGCATATTCTGTTAATGCTCGTACAAGCACATTCTTAATAAAACCTGACCCCAGGGATTTCTTCAACATCTACCTCTTGTTAATTTCTCCACTTCCTTTACAATAAAAAAATACAGATAATCGCGCAGGAATTTTGCTAAATAATTTCTGTATCGTTACGCTGGTTCCACGATTAATTGCAACTTGTCTAGTTGTTTAGGTAGGCAGGTAACAGCGCGGGAAATTACGATATGACCCTTTTATCATGGGTCAGGTTTACCTGAAAACCAATTTTATCTTGATCCTTTTTGGATTCAATTATCAGTGCTTTACTACAAAGCAGTATAGAGTGTAGTGATAATCCTGATTAACGTGGATATTATTGGATAGCTTTTAACGAAAGAATACCTCTATAACCGTATAAATGAACTTTATTGGTAAGTTCTGCGACATTATTTTTGGACGTAAAAGATGGTTTAGCAACGTTTTCCAAATCATAGAGAGACATTCCTTGACCATTATCGGTAACACTGAGCAGGGTCAAGCCATAATCCCGTAGTTTAACCTCAATGCTTGTTGCAGAAGCGTCAAGAGCATTCCTATGTCCCGTTTTACTCCAAGTTCAAAATAAAGGACATACTGACAAAGTTCTCCAATGCATTGCAGTACATTAGAGATGAGACAAGTAGCATTGATCGTATATGCTGTGTTTTCATCAAGTGAAGAAATGGTCATGCTCTAATTAAAAAGGTCAGGAGTCTCACTCTTTCGCCCCCCTGAAAACAACCACTAAATGGATAACACTACAGAGATAAAAGAAAATCATTGTTTATTAGTTAGTATCTTTAATGTTGATTAATCAGTCACAGATTAATACACAAGTTGAAGGTTCTGAGCAAACCACATCACCAATGGAACAAATCCTCCCCGATTTGATAACCACAACAGCAGCAGCAACTGAAATAACAACAGCAACGATGAGTACAGTAGGTTTATCCTTTTAATAATTTAACAAAAAATAAAGGTATCCTTGTTTTTAGGAAGCAGCAATGGCAGAATTAGGAGATATAGCAGATATAACCACCAAATATGACCCTTTGAAGAAAGAAGCAACGGTAGGTTTACGTTGAAAGTAGGAAGGAATAATAGTTAGCATACTAGCATCCCAATAATACAAACAACTAATGTAGATGCTGATTTTAGGGAGGACGAAAAGGTAATCCTTAAACATTGAAGTGAGCACGAAGCTAAGCATAAAATCCAGCTTGGTGGTATTGAAGTACCTAAAAGAAAGTACTCTTTGGAGAAAGCAACAATTGAAACATATGGCGAATCTGCTGAACATTTATACGAAGAGATATTTGCCGATACATTGGAAGTTGAATACTCAGACATTGGTGGATCTGACGCAGGATCCAAGCATCAAAGTCCCTACAAGATGAGCAAGAGTCTATTCCCCTCTCATCTATCGGCCCAAAGTAGCAGCAGACCTCGTACTCCGGCAAATGACGAACAACTAAGCTACCCATTCTCAGATGACGGATTGGAGGAGGAGGTAAAAAACCCATTTGCAGAAGAACCAGAAGAATATTCCGAATTGATGCAAAGACGACTCGAACGGTTATTATTAACCCCCGAAGAATTTAGTCGAGAGAAAGATGTTGAAGAATTCTTGCAAAACACTTTTTCATCAAAGATGCACAACAGCGAATCTTTCGATGTTGTTGATGGTGGGCAGGGAGTGGTAGTGCAAGAAGTACTAGAACAAGAAGTAGTAGAACAGGAAATAATTGCAAAAGAGGAATAAATTTGTAACCCCTGACATGTCCATTCATTGCAACACAATTAATTAGCTGACATGAATAACCTACAAGGGTCTCTCACTCTGATCAGTCTCTCCTTAAAAGAGGATCGAGTCTCAATACTAGAAATGAACTCGAGCAGGATTTCTTTTCGGATGAAGCGAATAAATTGTCACCAGCAGTAGTTGAGGTCAAAAGGAGTCCTATTCACCAGTCATCAACAGTAACTTGTGGGATAATATCATTTATTGAGAAAGTATATTACAGTGGTCTCCAACTTGAGTGAGATCGATTGCGTAATGAGTCATCCCGTGGTCTGCTCCAATGATCACGTTCAGGCTTATCACCCCTGGGAGTGCGGTAAGAGTCGTATCTATCGCTACCACGGCCAGGTGGTCCTGCGTAATAACCAGAGTAATGTTGAGCTGCTGGGAGGTGTTCTGTGTTGGGGTCATCTTCACGTCTTGAACTCCGTTTTCCATCCTGGTTGGAACGTCTAGAAGATGGGCTTTTAGAACGACCACGGTCATCTCGACGTTCACGATCACTTGGACTTTTTGCCAGTTCCGATGTTGATTTGTTATAATCTGTCGAGGGAGTTCCTGTATAACCCTGCTGTTGTTGATAAGCACTCAACATTTGATAATATTGAGCAAGCATTTGTTGTTGTTGCTGAGGATTGGACATCATAGCAGCAGTGTACATGTTCATATATGGGTTTTGCATGTACATTTGTTGATACGCTGCTGCAGCGGCGGCTGAAGAAACCGATGACATTGAGGAAAAATTGTTTGGTTTGCCTGTTTCCATGTCTCTCCTAGATACTGGACCCATTGGTCTGGCTGGCGGAGGAGCCTTTCCTCTAGGCTGAGCACGTCTAATCTCAACCTGGACAGATTTTTTTAGCACTAAAGGATGGAATAAAACCTTTTTCCCGTAGAATTCGATGGGTTCAGGAGTGTTGATAACTCTGTCCACACTTGAAGAATTATTAAAGGTTACAAAGGCAAAACCACGAGGCTTTCCAGTTACTCGATCGATCATTATAAGGGTTTCTCTAACTTCACCATATTTGGAGAATAATTCTTTCAACGCGTCATCCGTGACATCAATGTGCAGACCACCGACAAAAATCTTGCATGGTTCTTCTTCTTGATGTTGCTGACGCCAAACTGATTCGACCTGATATTTCGGTAATGCTTTTTTAATTTCCAACTATAATTCTGGTTAGGAAAAGAGGGGAAACTAAAAGAAAGAGAATACTTGTCTGCCCAATAATTGAATATCTTGATTTAAAGCATTGTTAGCATCATCTGCATTGGCAAACACAACAAAGCCAAAACCTCGCGATCTTCCAGTATCTTGTTCCCGCATTACCATAGCACTTGCTAATTCACCAAAAGAGATAAATGCGGATTTTAGGTCATCTGGCAAGGTAAGTTATGCTCACAAGAAAGAATAAATGAACCTTCCGTTGCATCATAATGAAGATTCCCTACAAAAAGTTTCCTATAAATCGCCATCACCACCATCACCACCACACAGCACGAAATGATTAAATAATGAACGAATAAAGATAAAAATAAATATAGCTTTCTTCTTAGTCATCAACAACATCATAAACAAACATTATAATGAGGAGGAAACAATATTGTTAGAGGGAAAATAATAAGAGGCTCTTGTTTCTCCAATCTCTCTTGCCTAGATCTTACTACTTTTCTCTACAGCTATGTTTCTAAAGACATCCAAGCGCACAAGACGGAAGGAAGTAACAAAACAAGAAACTACACTTTACCCATCAATTGCTTCGTTCGGACTATAGAAATCCGATTGAGTAACAGTTCTCGATTGAGACTTCAGCGAGTGGTCTGCAGAGGGTGGTCTCTCAGGATAAGCCTCCTCAGCCTGACGAGAATAAGACGCTTGGTCCAATTCCTTGTCAATATCAGTTTCAGTTTCGGGATTGTTGTCCTGTGAGTTGCTGTAGATTTCTGCATATATCGCCCGTTCATCGAGGAATTCTTCCATCATATCGCTGTGGTCTGATGTCTGTATAAAGTTGTAGATCCCGTGAGCATCATTTTATTGTCATTCCACTCTGCGCTTCAATCAGAAGTCTGAGAAAATAAACAACTAATTTGACAATTGTTTCAATGTTCTGGATGTTGCTGTTACTAACACACTGAAATTAACAGCAACATTGACTAGTACTTTATTGTCTAACCGAGTAATTATAAAATAAAGGAGCCCACTGCAATGACAACAAAATGCAAAATTACCACTTTTTATTAACGGAGGGGTTTTTACCGCGACTGCTGCTGCTAGAGCGAGTGGTTGGTATGAGGAGATAGAAGGAGTAAAATTAAGTAAATCTACAAAGAATGTTTCTCACCACCACGCAAAAAAAAGTTGATAATGGACGAGGAGGAAAAAGGAAAAGAATTCATTAAATTAGCCAGACAGCAATTACGTAAAAACCAGCTCAAAGAAGCTGAAAATTCGCTGAAACAATATTTTGGTCTGCGCTTAAAGGATGCTAATTCGTTGGATGAAGAAGCAAAGAGATTACTGGAACAATGCTTGCAAGCATCGACACTCCAAGTAAACCCTGACACATATGCTCGAGTGATGGAAAATTGGAGAAGTGTTATACAAGAAGAGCCCGGGAATGAGGAATGGGACTTGGCAGCTGAGGAACTTTACAAGATGGTGTTGGGAGAATCTTCGATAATTGTCCTGTTGCAAGCAACCGAAAAGGCGCAACCGATATTTGAAAAGATTAAACAATGCTTTACAAAGAGAAAGGGTTGGAAAGGTGGTAAATTCTTAACCACTACGATGTTGGAGATTATAGGAAAATGCTTGAACGGCAACAGTCAAGGAAAGGAATTGTTAAAGCAAGCTGATGAATGGGTCACTTTGGATGATTTATCCCTCTTCCTCGTCAATGTGGCTGAAGAGGGTATAATTAGCAAAATGGCATTACTGTTGAGCGAGTTGTTGGCCATAGAATCCACCAAGGACAAACTAAACAACGAAGAATGGCGAAACTCCAAGCGACAAAAACAAATAATGCTAATCAGCCTGCTAGCACCATTTGTAAGATCTGACCGGCCAGAAGAATTACGAGTTGCTTCCTTTCAAGCTCTTTTGAAGATCATAACTGCAGGAGATCAGGTATTTGCGCTGACTTTGTATAATTCCAAGCAAGGTTTATCAGACTTGCTGAAGGCTTGTAATGATCCTCAAAGCAAGGCCGTACAAGCAGCTGCTCAACTTTCCATTGTAAGACTAATGGACAAACTTCCTCAAAGAAAGAAAGATCGTAATGCTTTGAAACAACAAATGTGGAAAACCCTGGAACCCCTATTAGAATCAGATCGGTTGCAAGAGCGGATTAGTGGCTTTCGTGCCATGGCTATTGTTTTTCAAGCCGATTCAGAACTTGGAAGTTTTGTGTTGAATCAAGAGTTCTTCCTTTCCAACTTGATGGATACGGTGGAGTTTGACCCACCTCAATTACAATTGGCGATTATTGAAATGCTATCAGCTGCTTGTAATGAAAAGTCTTGTAGAACCTTGATACTGGGCCAATGTGACGCATTCCTCAAATTAGCACATCATAGTAAAAACCAGGAAATAAGCGCTCATGCCCAGCTAATCCTTACTAAATTGCAACAATCCTCAGCAGTAGGTAAAGAAGCTGGCGGGGGAGACAAAGTGGATGAAGAAACCAGTGCTGATTTGTTAAGCGGATTTATCAACACACTCAGAAAGGCTGAAAATGTTCCACCATCAGAGTTATCCGTTGCAGTCGAAGGAGTCGCCTATTTCTCACTTTCTCCAGAGATTCAACAACAATTGGCTAATGATCCTGCCTTGCTAAAGGGTTTGATGTCTGTAACTGTTACTACAACCAGTGCGAGTATTCGTTATGGCCTTTGTGTAATATTTACCAACATGACAATGTATCCCTCGTTAATGACGCAAGAACAGCGTGATATGGCAAAATTAAGAGCAATGGCCAATAATGATAGCGAGCCCAAGGATAATCCATTAGCTAGGGATGAAAAGGTTAAGGAAAGAGGAAAAATTTTGGTCAAGTCTGGGGTTATCCCAGTGCTTTGTACACTTGGCAATAGTGGCGGAGCCAATCAATCGCTAAGACATACGGTGATTTCCTGCTTTAATAACCTCGCCACAGATGCTGATAATCGAGGAGCCTTAGTACAACAGGGAGCGGTTAAATGTTTGCTTAAACTCCAAGCTGGAAGCAGCACAGAAAAGACAGCAAATAAAGAACAACAACAAGAGGACAACGACTTAGCCGCCCAGACACTTGCGAAAATAGCCATTTCCTGCAATCCTTCATTAGCATTTCCTGGCCAAGTTGCAGTAGAATTACTTCAACCGCTGCTGAGGCTATGCGATCAGGAACAGCCATTATTGCGACAATTTGAAGCATTATTAGCATTAACCAATCTCGCTAGTATGTCGGATGAAATGCGAGGTTGTATGCTTAGAAGGGATCCTCAGCTTTCGCGAGTTCATTATTTGATGCTTTCGGATAATGAAAAGATTCGAAGAGCAGCTACTGAGTGTATCTGCAACATGTCTTTTGATCCAGGAATGGTGGAATTTTATGCCACAGGGCCTGAAGTAAATGTGAAAATCTTGGGAGCTTTGGTAGGATCTGAAGATGATGCGACGGCTAGAGCAGCAGCAGGAGCATTGGCGATATTAGCAGGCTCGGGAGATGTACGAATATGCCAGCGAATTGCTAGTGAAGATGCAGTTATGGATACTTTTAATGAAATCTTTGACACAACTGGAAGTGACATACGATTGAGAATAGTTGAATGTTTACGCTGTGTGGTAGCATTGGGAGGACGTGGGGTAGCCGAACGCGTGGCCAAAAGTATGTCAAAGTGTTTGGTGAACACGCTAAAGAAGGAGGAAGAGGAAGAAGAAGTTATGGGATTGATAGTACAAGTATTGAAGGGAATTGCCGCACAAGGAATCCCACTTCCATCTTTATAAAACCGTCTGACATTATACCATAGCTACCATTTCTATGCTGTAATCTGTCTATCATTACTACTACTAACATTCTTTTCTTAAATCATCCAATAAAACCAATTTCTTTTCTAAAAGCCCATTCTTCTTGGTCAAAGTGTAGAGTTTGGACAAACCAGCCTCGCTCAACAGATCCCATAAAGATTCATCATAGCTGTAACCCACATGACTTGGTCCATGACTATCATCTGAAAGGGTAAAGGGGATGTCTAATTGAGCGCCTAATTGTAGGATAAACCTTTGAGGATAGGGATCTTGAAGATTCTTCCTCATGCCACTGGTGTTAATTTCGACCAAACCGCCATAATTCTTGATTTCAGCGAGATTACGCTTAATGGCCTGAATGACAGCAGGGGAGTAGTTCATCCTGGTAGAAGCATCAGTGTGATAAATTCTAATCAAGTCGAGATGACCAACAACTTCGGGTTTTAGGGCTAAAAGCATTTCCCATTGAGCTTGATAGTAATCCAATAAAACTTGTTCTTCAGAGCGATGTTCAAAAAGTGCTTGGTAATGCTCTAGGCTGTAATCAAAAGGGATTTCGTATAAATGATGCACGGAGCCTACTACATAGTCGAGGCTATACTGGGAGCGTAGTCTGTGGATGAGTTCCAAGTCAGCTTGGACAATATACTCGCTTTCACAGCCTACCAGGATTTCAATCTTGTCAGCGTAGGCCATTTGCAGTCTTTTGGCTTCCTTGACAAAGGCAGCAAAGGTTTGCTCTAAAGCTTCAACTTGTAAATGTTGCTCTTCCAAGTATAGGTCCTTGGTTCTAGTGCGAGGAACATGTTCACTAAGCCCAAAGGTCGTAAATCCCTTTCTAATTGCCTCTTGGACGACTTGTTCAAGTGTAGTATTTGGAATGGCATGTAGACAAAACTGCCCAGAATGAGTATGCAAAGAGCTTTTCATGTTTCGCTGCTGGAGTGTTCAAGTGGAGTGCAAGTGAGTGTGCCAAGTGCAAGTATACTGGGACTGCTTTTGTGGTTGCTATCAGCACGATGTGGACCAAAAAGGAAATAGTTCATGTGAAACACCGAAAAAGATCGAGAAAATTATTAGAATTATTATTTATCAATTCACCCACTGCTTAATTAACCCAGCACAGCTAGGAGAGAAAGGAGCAATGTTGAACTCACCAGGATTAATTACTAACGACGTTTAGCTTGCATCAAACTATAATTCACTTCACAGTTCCTTCCAGTAAACGGCTCACAACAACAACAGCCTATGGGAGTCAGTTCTCCCTTATTTTCGCACTTCGCTCGACGTCCATTGATACCAAATTCTAAGGTAATCCTTGCTACGTCTTTGCGAATATCACGCTTCACTGTACGATCTTGCAAGAATGCCTTGCTCAGTTCAAACAGAAGCGTGTAGTAGTTTCTCTTCCAAGATTCTATGTAGTTCGGTCGAATAGCGCAGGTGTCAAACACACAGTTTTTCATAATCGCATCCAATTTTACGTATTTCTGAGCCAACTCGTGACTCAAAATGGCTTTACAACTATCCTCGGCTTGAACCTCACACACGGGACTAATTGATTCGAGAGGATCTTGATCTGAAGGCTGATAGGGAATATCATCTTCACCAGCGTAAGGTTTCCCCGGCTTGTTATCAACGACATAACCTTCAGTTGTTCCATAACCATCAGACTCTTTAGGTTCAGCCTTGAGGGCACTGAGAGGAGGAATAGGAGGAATTCGACAAGAGTGGAATTGTCCATGCACTTTGAGGTCAAGATCGTTGGTACAAGCTCCATATTCACCACTAGCTTTTCTGGCAGAGCATTTAAATATGTCATCTTGTGCAGGTACAGCAAAACTATTTCCCATTTCGTATACATTGTTGGTGGGAGTGCCAGGTAGTTCGGGACCTTTGAAAAAAGTGCCATCTTGAATATTACCACAAATGCCCCCAACTCTGTTCTTGTAATGGAAGGGAAGGGTAATGGTAATATCCAAGTAGAACTCCCCATGTTGCCAGAAGTTCTTGGAGATGGATATGACAGCACCGTCATTACAAACGATACGGAATTGAGCACCATTTCCACCTCTCTCAATGACCATCCCGTCAAGATTAGCACTAGCAACTCTCTCGCCAGAGTTAATACCAATCATCCAGCGTGACTTGCCATATCGTATAGCAACACTGGTAGCAATAGTTACGCCACGATTAAAGTGGGGACAACGCAACGAAGCCATGACGGAAAGATATTTCGACTTGACATAGTAAAAGGTGCCACTACCCATAAAATCAAAGGTTCGACCACCAAAGTTGCGAAAGTGGGGATCTCCAGCAGCGGTACAAACTCCACCATGCTCAGAAGATCGGACCATGTCATACCCTTTGGACTTTAAGTGGAACGCCGGGTCCCTAGAAGAGAGCATGAAGTCGATTTGGAGATTACGTTCCTTTTCCGACTTGGTCAAAAAGGGAGAGGGCGAAACAGTCAAAGTTTGCTCGGTATCCCAGTTATTAGAATCGAACTTTAATAAACATTCCTTGAAGTTAATGGAAGGGGAACTGAAGAAGACACCAACGGCTTTTTCAGGTTTCTTATTTAATTTAATTTTAACAGTATGAGCTATAGCAGAATCACCAAAGACTAGCTTTGGGGGATTGAGAACGATATCACCAGATCCAGACATGATTTCTTACAGTAAGTAAAAGTAGTAGTTGATAACAGCTAAATAGAGCAAGTAATTATAGACAGTAGTTCCTCCTGGGAGAGTAAAAGTGAACAAAAAATAGAGAGAGTTTTGTTGGAGTGTTGGGGGTAAAAAAAAGAAGACAGTGAAAAGATTACTTTCTTATTATTGGACGAGATGATGATTATTATAACCTGATTTGAACTTATGGGAATATTTACCTTTTCTACTGCTTTCTTATTTCAACTACACACAGTCTTTTCCCGCAGATTATTTCGTCTAACTCCCTCGCTCTCCACTCCCTTCTCTCCTAGACCGACTACTTCACACCTCTCTGCCATCATCACCACCACCACCACCACCATATAAAAACAGCACTCGTAGTAGTACAATTAACAAATGTAGAGGTGAAAACGACTGAGGAGTACCACGTGACTGTGATGGATGATCAAACGCTCTCTCAAATCACTATCAACAATAATGAAATTCCCTTTCCTTTTTGTTCAATCCTATCAGTAAAATTCATAATTTTATTAATTCGACTGGGAACAGGCGGTGATTCTCACTTCTTCTAACCAGCCACAGTTAATTAAACAACTTGTTGGCTTTTCTTTGTCCAGACTGGGGACAGAGGAGTCGAAGGTAGATTTGATAGAAAAATATCGTGAAGCCTTTTTGAAAGCTGTTCCTTTTATTGGAGTTCCTAGGGTTAGCCATAATTCGAGAGAGTGACTAACCCTACAGTAGGTACTGAATGCTCAAACCAGCATGATGGAAGCAGTAAGTGAAGAATTGACCTCCAAACTCCAAAAAACTTCCTCCAGACAAGTAAATGACTTTAATGGAGTATTGGAGTATAAAAAGAGAGGATATGATTTCTTTGACTCCTTATATGATCGTCACAGTAATTACCAAGATTATTTATGAACCTGCTGACGGTGGTGGTGGTGGTGGGGGAAAAAGGTGAAAGAATTCAGGATCGAATTCGTAATGAAAACCCAGATTTACACGAATTTCTCCTTCAAGGTATCACCACTTGGTAAATTCAATTAACAAATAAAACAGACGCCTATGGAAAGATCATTTCAAATCCTCGCTACTTTAACTCGTTGGAGACAGAGATGATAGCAACTGGTGCAATTTTCCCTTTGAACGTACCTCGACAACTGGAGAGCCATACTCGTGGTATTCTAAGGATGGGTGGCACCGATGCTCAGGTACAGGCGGTGTTGAGATTAGCTAGATTTATTTGTCAAAAAAGATGATTTTTCTTTTTACTTTTTGAACATCTAAAAAAAGATAAATGACCGAGGATTACTTCAAGGCAAATCCAGCTCCAGACAATCTTTTAGCGGCTGAGGATAAAGTCAAGGAATTTATTCAATTTCACCTTTCTTCCAATATTAACACCAAGTTTGTCCTAATTACCGTACGTTCAATCACTGGGCGTTTAAGAAGAAGAAGTTAGAGTGGTGGAACGACTATTCCTTTGGAAAAGAACACTGTAAGATTCTTGGATAATTTTTCTGCTGGAACTCGCGGTGCTATCTCTGCTGAACAATTCTTAAAACACGGCTATGCAGTGATTTTCTTGCATCGGCAGTTTTCTCGACTTCCATTTGCTAGAAATTATTCCCATTCAAAGAATTGTTTCTTGGATCTTTTGGAGCAGTCTGATGGTCCTGAGGGAAATCTCACAAGTATTATCCTTTAGAGCCAGCTTAAAAATAACAAATTTGTATAGTTATGAATGAATATTTAAAGGATATGCGTTCAGTTTATGCTGGTTATCAAAAAGTTGCCATATAACCCTTTACCTTAATTAATGGGGTGTAGGCCAAGCAATCAAATACTCTTCTATTGGTAGAGTTTGTCAGCTTGAATGAGTACATTTATTATCTTCGTAGCTTTTGTCAAGCCTTGGCTGGTTGTGGGAAGCGCGTGGCTCTTTATTTAGCTGCTGCAGTTTCTGACTTTTATCTCCCTTCCTCAAACATGGTATCATCTCCCTATATCAATCTATAATTAATGAACGATGTAGTCTGTGCACAAGATACAAAGTTCTAATGGACCATTGGAGTTGAAACTACCTCAAGTTCCAAAAATGTTGAAGTTGGTCACTTCTGCCTGGGTTCCAAATGCCTATGTAGTTTCCTTCAAGGTATTCATTCTTACTTTTACATTACATGGGTCTAATTATGAGGTAGTTGGAAACTGATGCGGATATCCTATTGAAAAAGGCCGAGGCATCACTCTTAAAATATGGTCATCAAATGGTTATAGCAAATCGACTTCAGAACCGTAAGCTTCAGGTTTATCTATTGTTCAAGGATGGTGATGACCTGGTAACAACAACTCAGGATATCACCTTGACACCCAAAGATGTAAGTTGTGCCTTTGCAAGGATTAACTGAGGCGAGCGAGAATAGATTGAAAGTGGACTTGAAATAGAAGAATTAATTGTAAAGTTTATAGCGAATAAACATGAGAAATGGTGCTTATAATAATAATAATAATAATGCATATTTATATTTCTCTTACAAGAAAAGAATGATTAAACAAATTATTCATTATCGGCTAAAAATGATCGAAATAAATCTCGTAATTGTCTTTGTTGTTGATTCTTATTGGAACGTCTTCGTTTTTCCTTAATTTTAGGGGGCTTTTTCTCAGTTTCGTTTCTTGTCCTCCATTTATACCCAACGATCATCCCATCCACATTGCTTGAACAACACCACGTAGAACAGGCCAAAAAGGGATGGAAGGGATGCCAAGCAATATCTCGTACAACTGCACGTTCTTCCAAGTTCCAATTCATGTGGTAACTGTTAAAGTTTCTCCTAAAAGCATCCAGAGGTGATTGAGGCAGCTTAATAGCATTAACATCAATAACACGAACAATTTCTCCATCAAGGCCAAAAACATGAACTTTTCCATCCTCTGAACCGGTGTAGAGGTACCTTTGCCCAGTAGTGCTGGAGGGAGAAAAGTAACAGCGAATCAAAGTACGCAACACCGAGTGACCACGATAAGTACAGACAGATCGATCGCGAGGATGAGTAAAGTTATTCCCTCCAGGATAAGGCATTAAGCGATAATCCCAATTTTGTCGGAAATCCAAGGCTTCCATGGAAGAAAACTCGGAATCAGTGTACATTTTTCTTAATAATTAGGAAGAATAATTAATAGTCATTAAAGGGGAAAATTACCTGATATCCCATAACTTCATAGTTTGATCCTTCCCATTTGACAAGCAATAACGACCGTCTCCTTTGGTATCTACATAGGTCACACCTTCCAAATGACCCTCCAATACACCAGCAGGACGTCCACGGCCATTTACCATGCACCTACGATCCCAGACCTTGATGAAAGTATCATCAGAACCGCTAAAAAGGACATGGGAGGATTCAGGATTGGCGAAACAAACGGCGTTAACATCATCAGCATGGCCAATTTGACTGACCAGTACTTTTTGACGTTCAATGTCATAAACTACCCTCTCACTTGGCATCAGATTATTGGTAATAAATAATTACCATAAATGCAACTATCACTGGAACCTGCTATTAATTCACGCCCATCACCAGAAAATCGAACAGACCAGAGCTACAAAAGCAGAATTAATATTTTACATTAATTATTACTCCAAAACGATCGATATTTCCATCAGATAAGTCAAAATTGTATTGTTTATCTTCACCAGCGATAGTTGATGCCATATTAACCACGGGGGTTATGGAAGTGTAGGCCAAGAACTGTCCATCCCTGCTCAATGTACAATCGGTCACGGTCCACCTACCCAACTTTGAGAGAAGGAGAGGGAAATAAACATAAATAAAGCACATACGCTGCTAAATATTGTTTTATAAAGCTTGAACTGAGAAAGATCTGAAGAGTCGTATAAATAAATGTTAAAATCTTGACAGCAAGCAAAGAAAATATTCCCATCGTCGGAGAATTGGCCAGAATAGACTTTTACTGGATATTGCGTCAAGATTTCACCTTCACCCTTGGGAATGACAACTTGAGGATAATCTAAAGCGCAGGTCTTGAAGTTTCGAGTTTCTCTTCTCCAAATGGCTTTTGCCAGATTGCCCTTGCGGCGTAAATAGTTTACAGGAAGAAATTCTCCCGATCTTTCCAACTCCACACCATAATTGTTCATAGGAGATTGTGATTGTTGCACGTCAGTCATTACTAATAAAATTGACCAAAACAAAAGGGTTGATCACATGACCAACCATGTTTTTTGGGAGGAAAGCTTAATAATCCAAAAATTAGATTAAATATCCGAGCATCACCTGACCAGAAGGAAGGAACAGCGAAGAAAAAATTAATATATACCATGTGACCACAGCAATAAAATATTAAACATTGGTGCAAGAATTGGCCTTATCAATCCTTTCCGCACTACTCAATCATCCTCACAGTTAAAGGAACAAATTAATCTATTACCACTGCCTCGTTATACACCCTAAAACATGCTTACTCGTTATCTTGCCGTTGCCCTTCTTGCCTTGGCTGTTACCACAGAAGCTGGTCGCACCAGTTATAACAGACGTGATAATTACTCGCCCAGATCTAGCAACAAATATAGAAGAACCAGCGTACGCATTGATCCACGCTATAGTAGTGAAAAGAGAAGCACCAAGTTGAATTATTCCCCCGAATATACAAACATTAATAATCGCCAAAAGTACAGCCTACAACACAACATTAAAAGTCGACGTGAGAACCGTAACGATGGTTACTTGGGAAACAACCATGTCACTACTCGAGTGGGCCGTGTTACTAATGAGAACAACATCTTTGCCAGTCACAAAGCTTCAGCTATTAACAACAGCCAGGATAATGGTCAGTACATCAACAACGGAGTCCAAACTGGTAATGGCAACTACCAACGTTGGTAGGATAGCATTTTAGTTGATAATTTTCTTTTGCTATAAACATCTTTTCTTCACCACCTCTCTCCCCAATTTAGTTTGATCTTTGAATAATCGCTTGACCTTGGGATAACGTAATCAATGAAAGATAGTAAATATATGCAGCTTCAAAAACCATTAATTTTATGCTGCTATTTGGTGCAAAAGACATGTCAATTACTGTCATTGTAAGCTCCGTTGCCTCATTGCTTACATTATTAGACCTCAGATCACTTCTGCAACAGCCCAGATTTTGCTACAAAGAGTCTTGTGTTGTCAAGAAAAGGTTTTAAAAGATGAGGAAGAATTTCTGGTATTTCTTTAAATATCGACTAACTTAGGATTACGATGGGCAGAATGCAGCACAAGGAGCTCTGTTCTTGGCCTGCAAGTTACAAGAAACGCCCAAATCCATTGCTGATGTGATCAACTGTTTTGATGCTGTTTTGAGAAAGTATTATAACCAACCCATTGATCCGCCCATCAGGCCCTTTTCCACAGTAAGTGCGATTACCAAGATTGTAAACAGAACTAGTTGTATAGTGACATACAACGGGGATTACTGGACTGGGAAATGCGAATTCTAACTTCTTTAGGGTTTCAAGTTCAAATCGACCTGCCTTACACTCGCTTAATTCACTATGTACGCATATTGGAATTGGAGGGGGATTTCTTGCAAAGGTCTTGGAATTACCTTAATGATGCGTAATCCTTCTGGTGTGTAATTTATGTCTGGCAGTATAGACTTTTAACCCCAGTTTATCAGTTATACGCACCAGAAACATTAGCAGTGGCTGCGATTCTGCAAACGCTACGAGACGAAGAGATGGTCCTGCCCAGCGGCTGGTGGAGGCTCTTTGACGTGGAGAAAGAAGAAGCAGAAGGAGCGGCGGAGTGGATGGCATGGATTGTGCAGCAGCCAGAGCCGCTTTATTTTCAATGAAAGACGCATTCCTCTGGTCTCACCTTCCTTCCCACTGGAACCATAGACAACTTCTCGGGATCCCTTGATAGAGATTTCCGCATATCCAGTGCATCCTCTATGGGGAGCCCCGGTGCTTGAGCGTAGTATTCGATGACCTGACGATAGGTTTTGTATCCCAATCCTTCGTAAAATTGCACTGCGACATGATTACTCATTCGCACAAACAAATCCACAAAGTAACCACGATAACTACACCAGGTGCATTACTTCAAAGGCTGAGCTTAAAATTACTCACACTTCATCTGATATTTGCTCTAAATGTCGCATTAAATGGCTAGCTACGCCCAAGCGACGATATGCTGGGTCTACGGTTACAGCAGTTACATGCCCATGCCAATCTGTGCCTTTACCCTCTGCTTTTCCCAGTACTAAAACGATTAGAACGAGGGAAAAGCGTAGTACTATAACCCATTATTCTACCCGAAGGATCCAGTACACACTGACACAAATCGGGCCATCTTGCTAGGTAAGACAGGTAAAATCGCAGGTTGTACTAGACACACAATTGAGATTGTATAGCATAGTAAATACCTACAGTTTCAGTTAAAGGATCGAGATTACTAAGCAGGATTAAACCAAAGTGTTTGTGGATAAATGCAGTTTACATGGCGTTAAATTGAAATAAATCTTCAGCTTTAAATCTTCTCAACAGGGACATTTTAGTAGTAACATGTGACTTCCATGAATCCCTCATATCAGCGAATTTTTAAGCCACCTAAAGTAGCTCGTTGGCAACAAACCACTGCAACATTATTGGGAGCAAGCATGTGGTTCTGGATGATGTATCGTGCACGACTGGATGGCCCTGTGCTGATGGGATGGCGTCATCCGTGGGAAGAACATGGCCATGAAGAACATGAGAAAAAAGATCATTGATTTTATTTTCTTCTGCTTCCTTCATCGTTGTCGCTGCTGTTATCGTCATTGTAGGTGCAGTTGGTAGCAGTGACGGTGTTAGCAAGGGAATTATTGGTGGGAAAGAGCGAAAATACATCGGGAAAGTATTCACCTACGCTGACTTCCACAACTCTGGAAGGTTTCTGCTGCTGCTGCTTCTTCTTCTCCTTTACCTTTTCCTTAAAACTCTCTTCACGAAATTCTCTTAAAACTGCAATTCGTTCTAAAAAGAGCGGCCAATCCACGTCTTGTCCCAGGAATTTTGCAATGTATGCGTAGTCAGGAACAGGTGCTCGTAATCTTCCATCAATCAACACCCATCTCAAAGTGTCATTATATCCAACATATTGGCGTTTTGGTCCAAATAACTTCATCTAGCAGCTAATCCGCATTTCTGGGTACTTTGACACGAAAAACCTTCAATCCTCTAGCAAAGAATAAATCTCCAAGTAGATCCGGGTTGGGAAGTGTAGCTTTCTCGCGTTGAAACAGGTTTAGCGTGATTCCATCTTTTACAAATGGCCAAGAAGGATCCATCAACTTGAGCGTCATGCTCCAATCTATCCCCTATCAGTGCTGGCCCGTGTTAAATGAGCAAGTTACCAGATCCCTTGGTAATCTTTGCTGGAGAGAAATACACCACCACTCCACTAACAATCGCTGCCTTGTTGGAGTTGACTTGCACGAAATCACCAAGGTTAATTATCATTGCTCACGTGCGCTACGCCCTCTTCAATGGTTCGGTTATTGATAAATCAGAAATACACTGTTTTGCATAATGGAGCAATCTTATGCGTATTCTTAACAAAAAATGGTGCAAGGTTGACCTTCAACACATGCTGACCTCTTCTTAATTGTGATAGTTCAACCAAAGGGGAAGAATGGCTGAGGATAGAGACTAAACCAGCACGAACTTGCTGTTTAAATGAGAATATTTATGCCTTTTGTGAAGCTGAAAAAGACGTTCAAATATGGGACTTGGATGAAAAAAAGTGTCTTGTTAAAAGGTATGCCTAAATGCTGAGAATAACCAAACAGAAAAGGTCATTTCCCAAGCGAATAAATGCCATAGCACTGGATACATCAAGAAAAGAATCATTTATTGCTGATAAATTTGGCGATGTTTACAAGTAATTTTTGCCTTAAGAGAACTCCGCTCACTATAGCATTAAAGTTTTCCTTGGTCCCATAACCAGGAGGACAACCTGCCTTTAGAACCTTGTATTGGGCAAGTCTCCATGATTACTGACATGGTAGTAATTAGTTCAGCTACTAATTGAAAGTAGATATTACATCCAGCAAAAGGATTATTGATTGCTGATAGAGACGAAAAGATTCGACTTTGTGAGAATATTTCACCATTTCAACTGAAGCAGTTTTACTTGGGTCATAAAAAGTAGCTCTTTACTACGAAGATTAATGTAAATCATGAATTGGTTAGAGGAGTGAGTTCTATCCGCTTGTCTGGTGGCTCAAGTTCTAAAGTTATGATATCAGGTGGATTGGATGGCTATATTCTCATCTGGGATCTTGAGAACGGAAGTATACTTTACCGCATTCCATTCATTGCCAGCGGCACTACCAGCAGCAAAGAAGAAGAAGAAAGTAGTGGCCTTTTTCGAATTGATTGTTACAACGACGACTTCTTACTATCAGATCATCGAAAAGTTCTGCTATTTAAATCAAAAAACACAGATTTTCTGGAATACGAAGAGCCATTGGTGTTGAAATCCAACAAACTAGAGGAAGTGTTTATTCACGAAGCCGTGTTCGATACCAATGGGGATATTTTGATGATTTGTGGTGGTGATAAAGACGACGACCAAATGAAAGAAGGAATTATCAAAGTATTTAAGCAAAATGAAGAAGGCTATCAGGAGGTCCCTCACCACCTCTCTTACCTCATCAATGGACAACTGCTGCACAGAGAAAAAGTAGGAGAAGACATTACAAAAACAAGCAATAAAAGGTTCAAAGCGTATTAAGTGTAGTTATACAATCTGCAGAGTTACTTTACTACCTTACTGCTTCTGGGAGAGGTGGAAGAGGAGCATCGCTTCTTTATTGCAACTGACCGAGCTGTCGACGGCCTTCGTGGTTCCGCCAACGAAAAATGGGACAATAATGGGAGGTGATCACTGGGAAGGACTTCATTGGGCATCCAGAACTTGCCCTCAGTGCTAATGTCTCCCAAGTAAGCCGTTACTTTAAAGGGAGCGCCATAGAGTACATAATCCACACATCCAGCAAAGTCGGGGGACTGAGTAGTTATGCGTAAATCACCTCGTGAATAGTCATAGACGGATCGCAAGGACAAGGAATGCCGAAGCTTGCGACGTCGAGTGAACTTTCCAAAGTCACTTCCCCAAAATTCTTTGCGATGCACGCAGCCGTCCAAGAGATACCTTGAAACGGCACTCTGCGGTAAAGAGTTAAAGTCGCCGCAGATTATGGTGCCTCCAGACGCTGTACGCTGTAGATGATCAACCAGCACAGCTGTCTGTAGCAGTTTCGCATCAGCAAATAACGGATCGGCCAAGAGATGGGTGTTAGTAACCCGGACGGACTGCCCCGTTCCCAGGTGAATCAAGTTCAGGGTTAACGCTAAATTATGGTGCAGGTTGTAACGACAAGCGCGTGCTCTATGCAACGATGATCCGTCTAGCCAATTTCGCTGAGCTGGTCCCAAGATCGAATCCAAACTTCGCGATAAAGGGCTAGTCTTCCTTCCTTTAGTTGGAGGAGGGGAGGAGGGAGGGGAGGAAGCTGAGGAGAACTCGTCGTCGCTCTCCATCAAATCTACTGAGTTGTAATGTAACGTATCAACTGCTTGCACTTTGAAACAGCGAGCTTTTACGAATGTGGCACAACCATCGTGAATATGTTCGTGCTTTTTGCGCGCATAAACTCCTTCATATCCATACCTACGCATTTCTGGTCCAAAATATCCATAGAAATCTTCTTCGTCTACTTCCTTCGAAAGGAGTCAAGTAATAATAATAATTAGAGATACCTGTAAACATACAATATCAGCTCCGTAATATATAACTTCTCGAAACACTCGTAATCTTCGCTCAGGCCAAGCAGCGACAGCCGCAGTGATGTTGGGATACTTTCTCTGTGTACAATATCGCGGAGAGAGGATATTCCAGCTCATTATGGAAAAATCAGCCTGAGTAGCTTTGGTCATGGTGGGAGTGTAATAAAGTTCTCGATAGGCGATTTGCTCATCTAACGAGAATTAATAAAATTCCGTTTAATTACTTTCGCCCAGCGTAGGATTGTGTATGTGTCGAATTCGAATTCTGGGAGGTTCTGGAATGTCACGTAGGGTCACAGGATACGGCACTGTTAAGCTCAAATGCTTATGTTGCCTCCTTTGCAGTAGTGCTGAAGTTCCTTGTTGTTTTTGTGACTGCTGCTGCTGCTGATTATGTGCCTGATTCGATGACTGAAGGTGACGATGTTTTCCACCGCCTATTTTAACAAATAATTAAGCGTGGTTTTTAGTAACTTACGGTGTGAATGCATCTCATTCTTCTTAATTGCTACACGGTTTGGCCACCATGGTGCTGCGTTAACATTCCATATGGTGCAGCCATTGTTGGTAGGAGATTTAACTTCTGCATTGTCATCGCTTTCGCTTTCGCAGCTGGAGGAGCTAAACGTCGGACTATCTTGACTCAAATACTGCTCATAAGGAATCGCAGTAGAAGCATTGGGACCGCATGGCTTGTTGGAATAAATTACTACGTAATACTGTCCCAAGGTGGTAAGCCCAGGCGGTGTGTCGTATGGATGCGCATATATAGCATCGAAGTCGGTTAATTTAGAGGTGGGAGGTGGTGGTGGAGGAGAAGAAAACGAAAATTCTTCCGCTTGAATTGCAGCAAGCGCAGCTTTAAGGCGAGAGAGTACCCAGGGAAGCAACAACTGTTCCCAATCTTCATCGTCACCGTTACCAAGTTTCGCGAGGTGCTCGCCTTCTCGATCTTCTTCTTCTTTCGAGCTCAGTAGTTCTCTCGCGATTCGAGCCGCGGCTGCCGCAATCCGGGCGGCAAGCATTGACTCTGCCAACTCAGAGTCCTTTGAGATCAGGACGTGATGTGCAGAGCTACCTTCAAGAGAGAGGCGCGCCAGCACGCGGGCTAAACGAGAACAAAGCCTGGAAATAATGAGAAAGACAGGAGAGAACGACTTACCCCTCAAACAAAAGTTTCATCCTTGTCATAGCACAAAAGATGAAGTGATGGAAAATAGGAATGAAGCGTAGAGCTAGTTTTGACAAGTGTAAGTTATTGGGGAAGTGATGTGGAAGTGGTGGTGGTGGTTATGGGGTGGGTTATTAGGACATAAACTAAAGAAACTGCATCGCTCCGTCACGGGTGGTTCTTTTTATGTTCCCAAAATTGGGTTGTTCCCGCATGACCTTCTCACTTCCTATCCCATTTATTTCTTGATAACTAATTCCTGGTAAAAGCTGAGGTTTGTTGAGAATTTGTTCTTTATTCCTCGAAATATGATATCTCAAACATAACCATAAAGCTGGACTTAATAAAGTACCGTAAAGCTGACCAAGATTGATCATCCTTGCACAATATGCTGTGAGAACCGGGATAATAATTAAATAATTATTTTCAGGACTTTGTGGATTGAAATCATGAATTTTGGAATAAGCTTATAATTGCTGATTGTTAGACTATTTAAAATTAGCTTTTAACGAGTACGAACAATGACGTCTTTTGTGTGAGGACCGGGATAATTTTGGATAATTATAATTAATAAATTTTATCTTAGAATTAAGATAGAATAATTGGAATTCTATGGAAGACGGTCTGGACTTGGATTGTAAA
>QZWR01000141.1:0-20780 GCA_004114325.1 Zoophagus insidians
CCTTCCACGTCATCGACTTCTACTCCAGAATTCTTCCAAAGAATATTAATAATTCTAGAACATTAATTATTAATTAAATAATTGATAGAATTATTAATGGATCCTCTGACAGCAGCAATTTCAATAGTGAATTTAGTAAGTTGTGGAAGCATATTGGAAGATGATTCGAAAATATTCAGGTAATTTGATATATTGATGTAATGAATAATGGTCAGATAAAAAAAGAAATATATATTTCAAATGTTTCATATTCATTTGACAATCACATGATAAAAAATGAACATGTGATGCAGGGGTTTGTTAAGCGGTTTTTATTTAACGTCCCAAGCCCGGACGCCATGTGATGCAGGGGACAGTAATATTCCCATTTAGCCTTAAAAAAGTATTCTATTATTTAATGTCAATTCCAAAAATTCATCAAATCATTTTCCTCACAATGCGAAAGTAATGTAATTTACAGTAATTGATAAATTAGTTGGAGTTATTTATGCCATAGTAGAGGTATTGAGCATTGGACCATTTTTGGAAGTTAATTGTAAACCGCATCGCTCACGTGTTACAGGTCGATGGAAAATACAGCAATAAATCATGATGAAATAATCGCCAGATCGTTGTATCAGTTGGGGATTCGAATAGTCTTTGGATTAGTTGGAATTCCCGTTGTAAAGGTTTCTCTCCTGTCGTGGTGGCCAAGTTTAAAGCAATGGTAGTTGGCGGAGGAATTAGTAAAGCAAGGCATCCAATTTGTTGCATTTCGACATGAAGCTTCTGCGGCTTATGCTGCTTGTGCCCATGGTACAATACTAATTAACTGGCCAATATTGATAGAGTCTAGGATATTTCACAGCTACACCAGGAGTATGTTTGGTGGTTGGAGGGCCAGGAGTCATCAATGGTATTTAAGAAGTACTTTTTATGACAACTAATTCCAAGAGTAGCATTAACGGGGGTGTATAATGCCAAGGTAAGCTAAACCAAAAATAGGAAATTTTGACCAAAACACGTTTTAGGTTAACAATTGGGTAATTTTCACCTCCAAACTCAATAAGAGAAATTTAGCCCATGATTTTATTGGCTGGAGCAATGTCTTCGCATCAAGTGGGTACTTTCACCTGTCGTCTAACCAAACGAGGGAGATAGATTGGATGGGGAGCATTTCAGGAATTAGACCAATCAGGCCTGCTCAAAGATGCGGTTAAATATGTCGCTCAGCCAAGACAAGCCAAGCAAATCCCACAAATGTTGGAAAAGGCCTATGCCTTGGCCATTCAAGGCAGACCAGGTCCTTGCTACGTTGAATTGGTACTATTTACTCCTTTGTGATTGTTAATATAGTAGACTGAAGATTTTTTGAATGAAAAATCTACCACCCTTGTTACAGATCCTTTGATTAAATCACCCATTCCTGTTCCTGTATATTGTCAAGCAGATCCTAGGGCGGTGGATAAAGCTGTTTCTCTACTCCTAGAAGCTAGGGCTCCTTTGGTGGTGATTGGAAAAGGTTGTGCATATGCTCGAGCCGAATCCACCGTGTTGGAATTAGTAAATTTATTACAAATCCCATTTCTTCCAACTCCAATGGTATTATCACTTAATCTGACCTGGCAATAACATGAAAGGATAGGGTAAAGGAGTAATCGATGATGCCCACCATTTATGCGTCTCTGCTGCTAGATCACTGGCACTGGCAAAGGCAGATTGTGTGTTATTGTTGGGAGCAAGATTGAATTGGATGCTTCATTTTGGCCTACCACCGAAATATGATCCAGCCGTCAAGTTTATCCAAGTAGATATTGAACCCTTGGAAATTAGTACTTTTAATATCAAATATAGACTAATTCTTGCGCCTTCTTGTTGGGTGATGAGTTAGATGCTAGAGCTGTGAAGATTGACGTCGGATTGGTGGGTCATTTACCACTGGTGCTTGAACAAATTATCGTCCAAGCACAATCAACGCTGAAATTTATGACGAAATTTGAGCATCAAGAACGCAAATTGTACATGGATTCACTTTTAAAGAACAAGAAATTACTTCCACCTCCCATTTCCTTAAGATTACAAAAACCACTTTCTTATGCTGATGTATATCAAGTCTTGCGGGCTCACCTTTCCTCCATTTCATATGTCATGGTGACGGAAGGTGCCAATACCATGGATTTAGCTCGTCCATTCTTTGATTTTTCCCAACCACGTCGTAGAATCGATGCGGGGACTTTTGCTACCATGGGCGTGGGATTGGGATACATAATCGCTGGTATTATTACCACCATTCCAGAGTTTTTTTGTTTAATCAATACATAGCAAAATTATGTCACCCGCCTGACCAATGGGTTGTGGCTATTATGGGCGATTCGGCTTTTGGATTCAGTGCCATGGATTTGGAAACCGCGGTGAGATTGGGCCTAAAAAAGATCGTCATTGTAATAATGGATAATCATGGAATTTATCATGGGCTTTATAAAGAGGATTTTGATCAAACTTCCCCAAAGAACTTGCCAGCAACGACACTTTCTCCTGATACTCGTTATGACCTTTTGGCGCAATCACTAGGAGCAAATGGATGGTTCTGTGATGATTTTTCCAGCTTGGAATTGGCCTTGCAGGGAATCTGGAGTGATAAGCACGCGAAACCTGCCATAATTCAGGTCAAGATTAATCCAATGGAAAGAAAGAAATTTGTATGTTATATTTAAGCAGAGAAAAGAGAGAAGGAAAACTAATAAGCACAAAATACTTAGGAGTTGAACTGGCAGCCACCATCCAAATTATGAAGCAGTCGATAATAGAATCCCACTTCGATCTAACCAAAATTCTGAACCATTGTTCGTTGCCGAGTCAATGTGCAGTACTCGTGAAAGAAGCCCGTATAACTGGACATTTTGAAAAGCCTTGACGGTAACATTATTCGTAAAAACCGGTCCTTTGGCCAAAAATATTGCGTGCATGTCTTTGTCTCTTGGATCATACCCATGCATTCCCTTGGTAGACACTTGTTGCTTATTAAGGCTGAATTGATATCCCTAACTCACATTAACCTGGCCCAAAACAAAACAAGGCAAAGAATTTACCAGGTCAGGAATGCAAACTATCGGTGCTATCCGTTGAGTGCTACGATGATGAAAAACGGCTGGAACTTGATCTCTCTGATAAACCTCAAATGGTTGTCCTGTGCTATTCTCTTTGAGCTTTTTATATAAATTCTCAACCTCTATTCATCACATGCCATCAGTACCTCCAATAACTAAAAACTTACCATTCATATCTTTAGGCCACACTTCCGCCAAGGGATATCCATGCACAGCAGACACCAAATCCACATCAATCCAGTCTGCCAGCACAAGTTGTTTCTCCATGCTGGTTGCAGTCATGCCATGATCACTAACTATGACTAGGTTTACAATTTCCGAGAGATTCCTTCGCTCCAACATCATGTTCAAGCGTTTGATCATTCCATCTACTCGACTAAGAGTCAAGTTCAAGGGTTTGCTGTCTGGTCCATATTCGTGGCCTTGTGAGTCAATATCACTCACATAGACCGCAATCAACGAAGGACGATCTTGAAATGGCAGGTCCAACCATTCGATGATCCGATCCGCCTTCTCATCCAATCCCACTCTAGAGTCATACGCATCGTAGTAGGTGGGGTAGTGTCCTTGTATCTTGCTGGATGATCCTGGCCACATGTGCACTGCAGTCTTTTGTCCTTGCTTGACCGCGCTTACCCAGATCTACCACATCCTCACTCATGAGTACAGGTCAACGTAAATACCGGTTCGCCACCCCACCATTTACTATCCAAGCTACGACTTGGCATGGTATAAACAAAGGTATCATTCAACGAGGGATCATAAAAAGTATTTCCTACAATTCCATGGGACTCGGGAAAGAGCCCCGTAACCAAAGAATAATGATTAGCAAAGGTAGTGCTCTGGCATATATTTGTTAGTTAATCAATAAGATTACTGGAAAGGCGGATTCCATATACTCTGCTTGCACTCCTGTGCTTCTAAGCCGTTGGAGATTGGGCGTTAACTCTCGGTCAAGATATTCTCTTCTAAAGCCATCCAACGATATCAACACTACGGTTTCTTTAAATAGTTCTGTGCCATTGTTTCTAAGTTGCGGCCCATTGGGAGGAGGTTTCCAATAAACAGGACCAGTATTTCTTGATAATAGTAGAGTAATGGTCAGGAAAAATACCACCATGATGGCAGTAGCCCATTTATATAAGCGACGACGACGACGCCTCAGCTCATGCTGCGAGGATGGAGAGCGGAAACCAGCACCAAGCAAAGATGCATCATCCAAGGAAAAGTTGGACAAAGCTCGGGGTCGATTCAGCAGAGGATCTTGCTCAAGGGCGACATTACCAGTTTCCATGTTCCTTGCTGTTGCGGAGGGATGGTCTACTTGTTCCAACTCTGGTTGATTCCTGGAAGCCATTAACTGCTACTATAATCGCTATTGGCAGAGATGAAAAGAGAGGAGTTGATGCACGTGTCTTGTACAGTACAATGAAAGTAGCAGTGAAACAATTATTTACCACATTAACCAGGTCACATCCCATTATGATATTTAGTAAAAGCTTTTGTCCCTACTGTAAGGGCGTTAAAGCCTTATTTACTGAGATGGATAAACCCTTTAAAGCATTTGAACTGGATCTGGAGGCTGAAGGACGAGCAATACAGGAGATCTTGAAAAAAGACTTTAACCACCATACCGTCCCTGCAGTGTTTATCAAGGGTTCGTTCCTAGGAGGCTATGACGATACGCTATCCAGTAAAACCAATGGGACTTTGTTAAAAGCTCTGGCTGAGGGGGAGAATGTTGTGGTTGGTAAACTATAATTATTGCATTTTTATTGCACTTTTATTTCTGCATTATTTCCTCCTTTCCAACAAAAAAAAGGTTTTTGTGAATTATCAACCACTATGCTTTGCATCTTTTTCACATTAATGTTGGCTACACTGGAAAATAGTTAATTAGCATTACTCAACAAAATTTTACAAAGAGAGGAGAATCAATTGTGTATTTCTTTTAGTGAACTACTTTCCAACTTTCTGACGGAGGAATCCCAACATTAAGCCAGAATACTGTGACTTCAAGATGAACGATTGGTAAAGGTTAATTTTGACTTTGGAAAGAACCAAGCAAACTTTAAGAGCAGCAAGCCTGGTTTGCTAACGAATGCAAACCCTACTTTTTTTACCATTCAAGACCAAGTCCTATATGGTAAATTAATACCAGTGTTTTATTTTCCTCCCTTGAGAACGGATGGAGTAAACATCCTTTGAGATAGTTTTGGACCGATTAAAATTACCCTTCCAGATGAGACAATATACTTGGAAAATTCCTTCAAAATACTTAGATTATCAATCACTGATCGAAAAAGATTTCTTAGAGCTAAGCTTGAATGTTTTGCCTCTATTCCAACCTTGGTAGGTTGGGGTGATAGGTTGGAATAGGATAGACTTCTAACATTGAAGGTTCTTTTATTTCTGGTCTGCATCATCCACTCGGTTTATTTGACCAAGAGAAGGAGATGTAGCTATCAACCTGCGGTAGAATATTCTTTACCGAACCTTGGAGTAGCCCTGAGAGAAGGATCAAGTCTAAATACCAGTCCAGTTCAGTCAAATATGCGTAAAGAGGATGAGGTATATCTACCCGCACCACCTGAGCAACAAAATACCAAGGCTTTGTTGTATAATCCCACTGCTGCGGTATGGTTTGCGAAAAAACGGAAATAATTTATGGTAATCCGATAATGGCAAATCCAATGAAATCTGTTTTAGAGCGCAGTTTCTCCGGGTAAAGTGGTAGAATCCCGCCCTGCCAACCCTGGAGAGTATATTCGCAGTATTTACCCAAAGGATAGATTTTCAGGGTAAAAAGGAATTCCAGAAAGGTGAAGTAGAGCCATCTTTCCAAAAATTCTTATAATATTATACTCGGTATGCGACAAATTAAACAATGCACAGAATTCAATGGAAAACTCTATTTTTGCAGTCATGTCAAAGTTATTCAGATATTATGAGCAAGAATGCTCAGTTAATGCAGTGATTAACGTTGATATTTCTGCTATCAACTCAATTTTGCTCAATGAGATTTGCGTCAAAATACACCAACTGAGATGAAGCTTGATTGCGTCATTCAAGCTACTTCTTCTACCAACAGCTTTCATCCTCTAAACAGAATAACACAGAATATGCCGACTTTTTCTATCCCTTTTAGTAAACAAGTTTCTAGTTATCTTTTTGAAAATCCCGAAATCAGGACAGAGTTCGTAAAGAGTTCCAGCGAGCGCCATGTTGAAGTCAGCTTTGACTTTAAGCGAGATGAGGTTACTTTTGAGAGCAACAAGTTGACTCTACTATTGAATGCAGTCAAGAATTTCGTTTTTATGACGAAGGATCAGGATGATATTGATTGTAAAATGCTGGTGTTTATATATCCTTCCTTGGATAGAGACGAGTTGAGCATTCCATCAGATGGCTTTGGGGATGTCAAAGTGACACTTCCTGATGAAATGGTCGAGTTAGCCCTGTCTTTTGAGAGCATCAGGGTGTCAACCACCGGACGCAAGAGGAATCTTAACACCAAGCTTAAATGGTTTGCTTCACTTCCGACCTCAAGAGATTGGAAGGCACTTTTGGAATTGGATAAGCTTTCAAATCTGGAAAGGCCATTAGTGCTAAACTACACCATCCACTCAGTTAATTTGACCAAAGGAGAAAGTAACTCTAGCGATTCTTTGGCAACGGAGTATAATGTAGCCGAATTTGGACGAGCACTGGAAGAAAAGCTCAGCCTTGTTACCAATCCCATGCTTAAAGAGTTGCCCGATAGCTTGAAGAATCTACCAGGAACACCAACGAATTCACATTCGCTGTTCATTAGCGGGATGGTTCGACGTGACAAAGTATGGGAATTTTTTGAACACCAAATATGGATAACTGAGGGGGAAACAAACAGTATAACCCTTGACAAGTCCGCCAAATCATTCATGTTTTTTTCCCCATTATTTCCAAAAGGACAAGACTTATCTTGTTCCATTTTGGGCCTGTTGGAAATGGAGCCTTGGTTCAAGGTCTGGATGGCCAAAGTAGAAGCAATTATCGAAAAAAACGCAAGTTACCTTACCAATGCTGAGGAGGAAGTATATCTACCCGCACCACCAGAACAACAAACGACCAAGGTTGTGTTGTATCACCCCACCCTTTTGGCATGGACAGTCAAGAACAGAGGATATACGTTATGGCAATCTGATCATGGCAATTCCAATGAAATCTGTTTTAGAGCACGGATTCGGCCGGTACAGAGATGGTGTACAGCAGATGGAATTGATGTAGCTATCTGCAAGGTTAAATCTGGGGAGAATATCTGCAATTTTTACCCAAATGATGATAGATTTGCAGCTACGAAGGAATTGAAGCAGGAGGAAGTAGAGACATTTTTCCAAAAAGTTGTTTTGTTGTACTCGTGTATGACTGTGTAATAAAACAGTATAGCATCGAAACATACTTTAGTGGTTGAGTAGAGGAACAAAAAGGGTCAAATAAAGAGGAGATAAGAGGAATTGCAAAAAGAAATATTAATATTTACTTTTTTAAATATAGCCAAGTAAGATAGGGAACACCAGAGAACGTCCATACGTTGTTGCCAAAAGGAAGGGGAGAGGGATACAAAAGAGAGAGAGAGAGAGGGAAGGAATAAAAACATTTAAAAATTCAGCGGACTTTTAAGGTTGGAAGTTCGGGTAACGTTGGAGGCAATACTATCCGGTCGAGATGATTGAGGCGAGGTTAAGGATTGATGCGAGGGTGAAACAGTTAGCTTATAAACCCTTTGGTAATCATTTCCTCCATCCATGGCAAAGATGACATTGTCGGACATGGTGCACAAGCTCTTAAGACCAGGGGCAGGAATAACTTGCTCCAATTTGCCAGTATCGATGTGACGCACTTCGATGAAAGAGGAATCAAAGGCCAAGATGTAAGGATGTACCAAAGCTAATTGGCGGATGAGAAATCAGACACCAAAGAGAAAAAGTTACCAAAAGACGTGGGTTGTCCTTCCCATTGAATAATCCAATTGGAACGAGCTCTGCGACCATTCTTGTTGACATAAAAGGCAAATTCTACCGACCCGTAAGCACTCAATCAAGGAAGGGCCCAATAAATACCATCATAACAAAGTAAAAAGTCGCTATTCTTTATACGGAATATGGAAATGGGCCGTACATTTTCTTGCTTTAGTACAAAGTTCAAGGTTTCATCCTCAGGATCCAATAATCCTAAAATTATTAATTAATGATGTGAGAGAGAGAGAGAGAGAGAGAGAACCTTGCGTATTCAATGTTTGTAAATCTACAATTTCATAACCCTTGGTGCAACCTACACAGAGCTTGGTACGAAGAAAGTGAATTGAATGTGACTCGGTAGGAATGTAAAATTCCTAAACCCCCCACCACTTGTCAACCAAACAAGAAACAATAAAAATACCTTGTAAGGCTTGGCTGCATCGCTCTTACCAGTAAGTAGACCAAGATGAAAACCTCGTCGCTTGTTTTCATTGGCCATTACTGGTTCCATGGTCTTTATGGTCGAGGTAAATCCATTGGCCTTGACTACGCAAATAAGCGTACGATTTAGACAAACACCCGTCTTGAAAAAGGACACATTTGCTGATAATTTAGTTCCTTTTCTGTTAGTAGCATGTCCATGACAAGGATCCAAGATGTCCAAAGAATAAGTAACCAAAGTTCGATGCTTATCACTTTGAATAAGCAACATGTTGTACTCTTCCAAAATGTCGATATTAACAATTTTCTCACCATCCATCACTCGAACCATAGATCTTGGATCATTTCCATGCTGGGTATAAATCCCATCATCCGTGCCATATACAATACGATTGGTCAAATAGACCGTGGAACAATTGACCCGATTTTGCACGGTAAAATGCTTATCGCTCAAGAGCTGCATGTCAAAGATTTTCCTATTAGCAGTAATGATTTCTCGCTGTTTTTCGATTTTTTCACGCCACTTGGTTCGTTCTACTGGCGTGACAGCATATAGAACGTGCGTAGTTCCATGACGTCCTAGATGTATAATCGTCAGAGGAAACTGTCTGTTATTGTTTTCGCTCACAGGATACCTGGAGGTAGGAGCATTTTGCATGGTAAGCGGGGCAAAACTGGTGCTATGACGACCAGGTGATTCCAGCAATGAGGTTGAAGAAAATGCCAACATTTCCAAAGGAATGGGGCATTTATGAATCTTGAACTCATCGGTCAACTCTCGCCCTCTCTTTTTCTTGGTGATCAAGAGCATATGGTCGAGAAGGTAGACTTGACTATCGGGCTGATCTACTTTGCCATTTCTGCTAAGAGGACCCTTATAAATAATCTGACGATCCTTGTCCATAAGGTTAAGGGCTTGGATGTCAACCATTCTTCCTTCCAATGTATCATTAAGGCGAATAAGTTCAATGCGATCATCTGTAGTCTTGATTTCCTCATTAATTCTACTCAATAATGCTTTGATCTTTTCGACACAAGAGGTGAGATCACCATGGTCGATATGATCATCAGGCCGACATTTCCTTACAGCCTCCAACAATAAAGGATAACGAGCAAGTCTGGTGTAAGGACGACCAAGGAAACTTTGGATTGGAAGTCTACGAGTTTCTGGCATTCTTTCTCGATCCTATTTCCCTGTTAATTACGAGAACACAAAGGAGAGGGGATTACCTTCAAGAAAGCATCCAGTTGAGGATTTGAGGCTACTTCCATATCCAAGAAATATTTACTATAAGGTTGATGACCGGCGTACCAAACAAAAGGTTCAAATTTGGTTAAAAATGGCAAAATAACATCTCCTACGCGTTCGACCACTGGTTGTTCCTCTTGACGCCTTTGTAACTCGCGCAATAACTGGGCATTAATTTCACGAATACTCGCCACATTGTAAAAAACTTCATGGATAAACCGATCTCGCTCTCCTTCATCAGGAATAACCACTGAAAAGCGCAAGGGTTCAATAAAAATCTACCCGGAGGAAAAAAAGCATTAAATAAAGGAGAAAAGGGAAAGAGGTTACTCTTTGTAAAATGTCCAAATCTTTGACAAAATCTTTTTCAGTATAAATCAACTCGTAAATAATTTCTTGTGCCTTCTTTTCCTTATCACTTAGGGTATCAACGATTTCCTTAGAAACGGTGTTGACCCAATATTGAGAATCCTCCGAGGGTTTATTCAAGGAAGCAGCACTATCACTTCGACGCAAGGTACCAGTTGGGGTCATGTTTAAACGGGCCATTTGTTCTAACCGCCTGGGACAAGAGATGCTGTAACAAAGTTGATCTCGCGTACAAGTGGGCGAATAACAATCAGCCAAAAGGGTGAAAACACCATTGGGTAGGTTATCTTCAATGACTTTACGCGCAGCCATTATAGAATGAATCCGAGAAAGCGCATAATTGGACTGAGGAGACTTGTCATCCTCGTCAGAATCACCCGCAGCAGTGGGGGCTTCTTCTATGGAACCTCGAGGTTTTTGATTGCGAAAGACGTAGAGTTCATTGGTACTGTCACGAAGACGATGTTCATAAGTAACGTCATGAAAGAAACGCTGAGCATCCAGAGCTCTTCCAAGCAACAAGGCAAGATTACGATCTGTGGTCTTGATTATCAAGGAAAGCAAATCCACTGCATCTTTTCCCGTGAAACAGTTTCGATACTCCAATTGATCTTTAAACAAAGTTTGCAAAACAATCTTTTCCTTGAACACTTCAGCGACTCTGGAAAGTAGGGCAGGATAAATAACCACAGCACTACGTTTGGTGGAGGAGGCGGTACCAAGGATTTTTAAATCATCCTGGGTAAGACTAGAGGCACGAGTCTTGCTGGTGGTGGTAGAAGTAACGCTACTTTGACTGGTAATACTAACATCATGCTGGGCTAGAGCATGAGTATCAATAGAAAGATTTGTCTTGTGAACATGTTGAGCATCTAACCATTAACATAAAACCGTTAGCATAAAAGTAGTAGAGAAGAATTACCACCACCACCACCAAGTGAACTATGCTTCGTCGTAGCAGCACCAACCGAGGGAAGTGGCTTGGAATAACTTGTAGGAGAAGGAAACAAGATTTTGGGCGGATCTTCAGCAAAGACCTTTGAGCAGGGATCCGTGCTGCTATCATTGGGCGTGGTAGGATTGGAGTTTTGACTCTCTTCCATGATAGAAGCGGTATCGCTGGTATCCTCTCTGATGACTTCTACTGCTCTGGAGAAGCGACCATTGTTCATTATAAACTCATCTGGCTCGGGAAACGCCATTGGAGAAGTCGAGTTGTTTGCGTTATTTAAATAGTTTTCAGGAAAAGAGCCAAAATCCGTACTATCCAGCTTTACGTCGACTTTGGGTGCAGTTGCGGGCGGTTTGGGCAAGACATCTTCCACCGGCATGTAGGGATCAGGGCCTTTGTTGCTAAGGTTGTAGGTCCTGGTAGATTGTACTTGGGATGGTGGTGGTGGTGGTGGTGGAGGAGGCTGAGGCAGTGGCCTGTACTGTTGTGCCTGAGCCTGCCAATACGCCGCTGCAGCCATGTCGTTGGGTGTACCACCCATGGGAGGTCCATAGACTGAACCAGGAGGCAAACCGGGAGATCCCAACGGCATGGGCATATAAGGAGGCAAGACTTGTTCACCGCCCTGAGGAGCAGCACCATAGGGATTCGGTTGACCAAAGTAAGCATTGGCATCAGGCATGACGTAGGATTTCGGCTGAGAGGGAGCTGCCGAAGCCGCATAACCAGGATAGGTGGGTTGAGCCTTTCTCTTGGGGGGAGGAGATGTGGGCTGGGGTGGTGGCAGTGGTGGCGGGTGAGGAGGCGGTTGTGAAGGAGGATGATAGAGATAGGGATTATACGCGCCACCACCACCAGCAGTAGCAGAAGCAGCATATGGATAGGCGGGATGGGGAGGAGCGTACTGCTGATAAAATGTCTGGGGATTTCTTATCTGCGAAGATGGAGGCGGATTCTGCTGAGCATACTGTGTCCTGCGAGAGGTCTGATCTCCTGATTGCGCAGGAGGTTGATCGTAAGGAGGATAATATGACATATTTTTTTTTGCCTATAAGAAAGAAGAGCGTGGTGCGCTTAGGAAAAGAAGCACGTGCAATTCAAGAAAAACACTTTATCTCTGAACTTGCTGTTGCTGTTGTTGTTGAATGGCTTCTTGTTCAGACAAGTGAGCCTCGATTGCTTTCAGCGTGTGATCCCAGCTGAGGAAGAGTTCTGATAGGGTGGAGATCTACAAAGTTACCCAAACAGGTAAAGGGAGCTACCAGATGGTTGTACTGCGTCAATAATTGGTGGAATTGGGGCTGAAGCTGCTCGATTAGCTGCTGACTCTGGTCCACATGCGTCTGTTCCGACATTTCCATCAGCATAACCAGCCTATCCACGTCTTTCCATCCATCCATTAATCTGCACCAAAAAGGAAATAACGGTACCACGCAATGCTTCCGTATTGATTAACGGAGATAACTGTTGAGCCTCTTCCAATTGAACCAGGGCAGCCTGTACTTCGGTCTCGGCCAATAACATCAACTCGATTTTTGCTTCTACAGCCAATAAATTCTTTTCCAGGTCCAGATCTTCTCCTTGCAAGATGGTTTGATATTTCCCACCTTTCTTTATTGGTTATTTCCCCCTCTCTCGAAGTAAAAAGGGAAAAAACCTACAAAAGTTGTAGAATTCTTGTACTGGAACTCGTTGACCGCCCAATTCCTTGATCCTTTCATAGATGTGTGCTACTTGGAAGGTGAGGGAGACATCATCCAGTTTCTTCACCGAAACTCCCCCACCACCACCACCACCACCACTTCCTCCAAGGACAGGCGGTGAGAGGGGAATTAAGCGTTGGTATAACAAGCTGATTCTCTTTTCAAGTTCATTCAAGGACATATTTCTCTTCAGACTCGGGTCAGCTGATCCCAAATGGCGGCGATTAGAAGTCCAGGAACTTGCTCTTTTCCCTTTGCCAGAGTTCGACGCATCGTCAAAGAGGATAAGCAGGTCCAAGCTGTTAGTGCTGATGCGCTCTTTTTAATAGCCCTGACCACCGAACTCTTTCTCCAGCAACTGGCACAATGTTCGAGTCAGAGTTCACTGCGAGATAAACGAAAAACACTAATGTACAAAGATGTAGCAGAAGCAGTGACTAATTATGAAGCCTTTGAGTTTTTGCAAGAAATAATACCTCCGCAAATTCCCTTTCAAAAGGCCATACAGTTGCGACAACAGCTAAAGCAAGACAAGGGATATTTGTTTATCCATGCTTCTCCTCCACCTCCTGATGATGCCGATCGAGAAGGAGAAGGAGTAGAGGAACAAGGGGTAGAAGAAGAAGAAGAAGAAGAAGGAGAATAAAGCTAAGAAGATTGCTGTACTTCTTTTATTCTTTCCAAAAACTTCAAATACAAAGGCTTGGACAAACGAAACAAGCCATGCGTGGGAGTAATCAAACGATGCGTCGGCATACGCTGATAACTCTCACCAAGGATTACGCCATTCTTTAGCAGAAAGCTGGAAAAGATGTCCTGGGGCTCGGGAATGCGGCCCCAGGCTGGTGGATTTCGCTGATCCAACACATGGCACCAACCGGATCTTTGGAATTTGGCCCTAGAGACCAGATCCTGGTCCAACCACCACCAGCGTTGAATAACATCGTGAAGTTGATTGTAAAAAGAACTGTTTTCTATAAAACTGTCTAAATCATAGTCCTGTGCTATCCATCCCAGAATGGTTTCTTCCTTGGGCTTAAAGCTGTCCAATGACAAGGCCAGCATGTTTGCACTACAACTGTATCCTACCACCTCTGCCCAGGGTGTTTGAATAGGCTCAGGGCGAATAAATGAAGATTGTCTTCTTATGCCTTTGAAGAAATTATTGGTTAGTTTCAACATGTAATTATGGATCACATGACCCCCTCAATCTAAAGAAATGACCAGTGCTACCAAAAGGGCAAAAAACCTCAACTTGAAAAAAAAGCAACGTCATAGATTATTGCCCAAACCCGTAATAGGCAAAGCGCTTCTTTCCAAAACAAGCAAAAAGAACCAAAAGAAGATGTTGAAAAAGGCCCTGGAAAAGGGAGAGGGAGAGGGAGAAATGCTATTGGAAGAAGGGCCTTTGTTAAAGTCCAAGTATGACTTGGAGCCCGTGACTTCTGGGATAGGAACCACACTAGGAATGCCTTGAGAGTAGTAGTAAGAGGAGAAGGGGGGGGATTTATAAATTGTTAAACACGACTTCTTTGATTAAATGTGACATCATGTTTTGAGTAGTTTCCATGCTGATTTTGGCGCTGTCCTTGGTGACGCGATACATAAAGTTGTCTTCATCTGGCTTGGTCAAGATTCCTCGCTTTGGATGACGGCTTTTACTACCAGTGGCAGTACCAGTTAAAATGGGCCCAGTATTAACAGCGGAAGGAGTAAACATTCCACTGGTGGATTCACTCGGTTGTTGTTTCATCATTGTTTCTGCTTTGCTTACTTTATCCGCTAAATCATTGATTTGTTTAAGCGTGTAATTTCTGTTCTACTCTCCCAGTATAAAATATTAATGCATGTACACAGTTTACCACAGTGATGAAGGAGGATTGAGCCAATAAATCCACCCAATATCGATTCCATAAAGAATCCAATAATTTGGCCTCCAAGGCTGATTTGAAGTATTTCACCTCCAATGGATAATACCTAAGAGACTTGTTACCAATCGAGGTCAGTGGAAATAACACCTTTTACAATGAACGCCAAAATCTTCAATCTTTTCTATAGGAATGCTTTGATACTCTGAACCTCCATCTTCTGGTGGGATATAATTCTATCTCGCTTCTCCGTCAAAAGGTTTACCTTGAACCACATTACCTCGGGAAATGTTCTAAAAGCGCCCAAATCAACTTTTCCTGAAGATCTTGTTCGTTTTGGATCAATCTACACACACACACACACACACAGAGAGAGAGAGAACATAAAATCCAAGGATAAAAATGATATATACCACCACGGCTACAAAAGGTTCATTGAATTTTTGATTAGACATTTGGGTAGAAACGTCAATTCCTGATAACCAGCATCCATAACCTGGATGACTATGATACCAACCAATTACATTTTCCAACCTTCCCACCTAAGCTATAAATCGTCTCCCATTGTTGAATAAACTTACTTCTTTCATCTGGGTGGTATATTGGACCATATATTCATAACCCTGTTCTTGAGCACTTACTCTAGTCTCGGTTCCTTCAACTGGCAAAGCAAAGCTATCCAAAATAACCATGACGTTTTTGTAAACACGGCCCTGCATCATGCCCATGATTTCAAGGTTTCCTCCCGATTGAGCATGCGTCACCATTTTGATCAAAGCTACTGCACTAATATACACCTTTTTAAAGTAATGTGGACTGCTATCCCATTAATGCATGTTGAGGAAGGAAAGTACTCTTTCTTCCAAGGTTCTTCTCTCAATTGCTTGGTTTGGAATTCAGCATCGTGTTTGTAGATTTCTTCAGTAAAGTCGGTCAATTCACTGGTGGAAACAATGTTATTTTCCAGATCAAAGGTGGCCCTAGCAATCCTCTCACTCATCCTTTACTTTTTCCCTTGACAGAAATAAGTTTGAAGAAGTAAAGAATAATTGAAGAAAATAAATCCAACTTTATTATCATCAACACAACCAATTAGTGCTGTGGGTCGGTGTGATGTGATTTCTCAACCAAGCATGCAAGCCTTACATTTGCACTGGTTGGGGATTCAAGAGAAAGTTGGGAATTCACAATGTTAACATCCTTTTTACCAACTTTGACTAATCAACAATTCAATCACAGCAATCACAATATGCCCAAGGTATCTTTGTTGGATGGATTAAGGGCCATGTACGCTCAGGGATGACTAGGCTAAAATTGAATTCTGAAATTTCTCCCAAGTAGTAGTAGTATTAGTAGCAGTAGTAGTAGTAGTAGCAGTAGTAGTAGTAGTAGTAGTAGTAGAAGGTTGGCATAAAACTTTTGCTTGTAATAATTAATTGACTCTTTTCTTTTACACTTTTTGTTATCGACCTGCTTGTTATTCTCAAAGACTTTTCTCTTAATCTCGTTCCAAGGTGAATAAAGGAAGATGAATTTACTCTAGTCATTAGATGTCATTAATCACCAGAGTCACCACCAGTGTACCATCAGAGGATCACAAGAGCACCATCACCAGAGTCACCACTAACAATAACAGTAGAAACAAATAATTATTAAAAGGTGCAAAACCTCAAGAGGAGAGGGAAAATAATTATTTAAAATTCTTTTCTCCACTCCCACTCAGTTTTTTCCTTTTAACAACCCCCACCCAAAAAAAAGGCTGGTTCTTAATTTTTTTTCCCTCTTCAACTTTGTATTATTCCTCGCTTCTACTCTCTCTCTCTCTCTGAGTGTGTGTGTCTGTTTGTGGTGTTTCTAGGTTTTACCCATCTAATCTTTCACGCCTTTTGTATTCTCTCATCTTTACTGAGCAATGGTGGAAACTATTCCCTTTCATACCCCGTTCGCTCCAAGAGGGAATCCAGATCAAGCTGCTTCTGCTCCTGCTGCTGCTCCCGATGCAGCCCCAGCTCCTGCCCCCGCCCCTGATGTAGCCCCAGCTCCACCTCCCGAAGCAGCTCCCGACGCAGCACCCGAAGCAGCTCCCGATGCACCAGCACCAGACACACCTGTTCCTTACACCACCCCCACTGAAGAGGGCCCAGGTAAACCCACAGACATTGGCAAGGGGATCCCTGTCCGAGTAATGGATTTGGAGAAAGGGCAAGCTCAGCCCACAGCACTCTGTGTTGATGGTTTGGGCCATGAATTTGAAAAGCCCTTCTGTCAACGTGGCATTTGGAAGTTTATTTGCTTTCCCTTTACGTTTTGCTTTTCCTTTGAAACTTGTGAAAAGTGTAAGAAGTGTGATATGAAGGTTCCTCCAAGTGAAGCAACATCGTCTTAATGGAGGAGAGAGTGTTTTTACTAATTAATTTCCCCTTCCCTTATTTACCCTCCTCCTCCTTCTTCTTCTTCTTCCTTTTCCTTTCTCTCTAAGCCTGGTGCTCAAGAGTGATCTCCATGTGTGAGCGGTGGTTACAAGTAGTGTTGTAACTGGGGTGTGTTGGTGTGTGAGAGGGGAATAAATACGAGTTTCATTATTTTTGCTCTGGTCATGTGAGTTACACCCGTCCTAAAAATGATTCCACTTCGCCCGCCCTGGTTATTAAACATGGGCAAAGGTAAATACTTGGCCTCCTCCAGTTGAGCTAATTATGCGCATTCTGCTTATCAAAACAGCTATTGATGTCTTGACTTTTGATCTTGCTCGTTTTCCCCAACATTTTCTCTCCAACACCTCCATCTATTCACGCCAAGTCGAATTAAGGCTTGATCGAGGTGTACTTTGTAAAAATAGATGGAAATATCTACTTTCACTAAGGTCTATGCGGCTAATCCTTCTTTCTCTTTATCAAAAGGATTCTCTTTGCACTATTGTCAAATTGGTAAACATGGAAGGAAGGCAATGTTGGTTTAACTGGGAAGTTGAGGGAACTCCACGTCTAGCCTGGTTTGGTGCTGCTACTGCTAGCTCCAATAACAGATTCTCGGCTACCTTGTGTTATCGCTTTAATGACCAAGGTTTAATTGCTCAACATGGCATCACTCAGTTAATCCCCCCAGATTGTTTCTACTCTTGGCGTCCCAATAATAACCTTTACCAAACTCCTGGCTTTGTTCGTTCAATTGATGCACAAAAAATAAAATTAGAATATTTGTAAATATTATTTAAAGCCTCCTCTCTCTCTCATCGTGCTTGTTCACCAGATGTTCCTCCACTCCTAGCATCTGGCCCAGCTGCTGGTACTGTCACTGATGCAGTTCGATCTCCTCCTGCTTGGTTCCAACTGAGATAGCTATGATCACCAAGTTTTCTATCCACCCCTTCGCTTAGAAACCACTACTGGTAGAAACTTACCTTGGTTTATAGAAATGTCGAATGGTAAACAAACAACCAAGAAACACGCAAATCACTCCAACTGCTATGTAAGCAATTCCCAAGAAGGGATTACGCCCACCAAGGAATGAAATAGTCGATAAAACTATGTACTTTTTCCCTCCATATGAAGTAACATTAAAAACTATCCTCGTAATTATTAACATTGAGCAAACAATTGAACTTACACATATCCACATCAATCGAATAAACTCCCGCTGAAATTGGTGTTGTTGTGTTTTTGCCCCATAGTTTACGGAAATTCGGTAATCCTGCCGTCCTCATCCAAACCAACAAATGCTCATCCTTGGCAACTGCCTTGATCGTCTGCGCATCATACTTTCCATCAACAAAGCGATTCTGCCAATTAGGCGGTGGTAATACTTGGTTAAAATCCACATATTGAGTCGGGCTAATTCGCGTAAGATCACTAGACCAAGCAATATTCGTTTCAGAGAAAATATATTCCTTGGTACTATTAGTCTCTGGAGGTGGATTCGTCGAATTGGCCCCCGTCAACTGCGTAATGTTGTGCAGCGTATCATTGAAAAACGAATTCGGTATATACCCACAGGGATAGTAAATAACGTCCGCAGAGTTGGTAGGTCCCACAAAATCCGCACAGTTACCAGCTGTTAGTTCCTGTCGAGTCTTTGCCTTTCCCTTCAACTGTTCCCCGTCAAACGATTTCACATATTTCCGATGATTCTGATAAAATCCGTCCAAGCGGTAGTATAGAAACACCGGTGGCTTCATATCCACAGGAACCGGGAAATGAATAGTGCAGCGAACTGTGTCTAGCGATTTCCCGGTAATAGAGTCCATCACGGTAAGGTTTCTCGCCCGGTACCGAGGAACAGAGGATTTTACCGAGCCCGAGTTGGGGAAATGAAGTGAGTACTGACTGGGTGCTAAATCAACAAAATCATTGACGGCGCTATAACAATTGGTATAGTCAACGGCTATTTCCACCACCGAGTCTGAGAAATATAGCAGTATCCCTCCAATTGGTGCAAAGATGATTCCAATAAGGAAAAAGGTCGGCAACACGGTCTTGGGCGTTAACAGAGGTTGCCAAGCTCTCAATCGCTGTTGTCGGAATGCCGTATCTAACCCATATTAGCAGTTTCTTAAAAATAGAGTAGTACTAGGCGGCTTTCGTGACTTTTTATCATCAGACATTTTGCTTGAGTGCTGTAATGGGAATGATTTAAAGATGTGTGCTGTGTTGTGTTCTACGATGATATGATCCCGTGTTGAATATATTTTTAGTTGTTGATTTCGGTAATTTTTTTTCTTCTGTAATTACAGTATTTACAACAAACTTGTCCAACTTTGAGTAAACATCTTCTTACAGTACTGTATTCAACACTTTTATGAGTTCTTCCCTGTTAGAATTGCACTTCAAAAAGTACTCAAACATTCACTCCAATTAGAAAACAAAGTTTGAAGAATTAGAAATATTAGAAAGGAACATATCAGAAATTGGTGTCTGATTTTGCGATTATACTAAAAATCATATAAAAGGGGGTAAATATGAAATTCCATCAAGTTGATTTTTGTGCATGTTCTGAGGGTGCTTGTACTCACAGAGAGGTTTACCCCCATAAAACTTGATTGGGAACAAGGAATGTAACAGTTGGTTCTGTATTGGTTTGAATCCCATGACATTCTAACAATTTCGGTTGTTTTAGAATGTTTATCACGTTTTTCTGAATCTTGTGATTTAAACCAAGAAAAATTGACATCATGAGAAATCCCAACTCTCTCTTTCTCTCAAACCGATTTTCACAACATCCAATCTTGCTTCGTTTTCCCTTCAAACTCTCCTCATGTTCAAGAAACTAAACAAGCAATTAATGAAATCTAAAAACAAGGTTATAAAATCAACCCCCCTTCATGGTTATATATCCAAAAAGCACGACCTCAATCCACTTTACGATGCTGCACGTAGCGGAGATTTAACCAAGTTAAAGTTGTTAATGCAAGAAAAAGGATTAAATCCCAACATAATTGACAAGAAAGGGAACAGCCTGCTTCATGTTGCTGCATTGAATGGTCATCCACCGGTGGTCAAGTGGTTGGTGGAAGAAGGATTAAATATCGACTCTGTCAATCTTGATGAACAAACTGCGAAAGATTGTGCTGAAACTGCTGGATTTCCCGAGATTTCTGAATGGTTGGAGCTCCTACATAGTAAAGACATCCAACAAGCAGTTGAGGATGGAGATCTTGATGTCCTGAAATGGCTAAAAATGAACAACCACCCGATTTCAAGATATGGCGAGGATGAAGATGATATAACCCTTCATTTGGTGGTCGAAAAAGGCAATATTGAATTATTGCGTTGGTTGATTGAAGAAGCGGATGAAGAAAGCGACATACTCGACAGTGAAGGTTCGAATGCTCTTCACATTGCTGGATCAAACGGACATCTGGAAATAATCAAATACTTATTTGAGACTGGGGAATTCGATGTGAATTCTGCTGATAATGACGGCAATACAGCACTCATCCTTGCTTCTGCAGAAGGACACATTGACGTAGTTCGATGGTTGATTGATGATGCAAATGCGGATTGTGGAAAAGTTGATAACAGTGAATGGAGTGCATTTCATCATGCGGCGTATAATGGGCAACTGGAATTAGTCAAATATTTCATTAACAATAAGATATTCGATATCAATACTGTGACTA
>QZWR01000141.1:20880-35547 GCA_004114325.1 Zoophagus insidians
GAATTAGTCAAATATTTCATTAACAATAAGATATTCGATATCAATACTGTGACTATTTATGGGAATACAGCATTAAATCAAGCATCGGAACAAGGGCATCTTGAAGTTGTTGGATGGTTGATTGAAGATGGATCCGCAGACTGTGGGATTATTAGTAACGACAAATGGAATGCAGTTCATCATACAGCGTTCTACGGGAAGCTGGAAGTACTCAAATATCTATTAAAAACCGGAAAATTTGATGTCGATGCCATTAATATCGATGGTAATACAGCTCTTAACCAAGCATCTCAACAGGGACACACTGAAGTTGTTCGATGGTTGATTGAATATGGAGGTGCCGATTGTGGTATTGCCAATAATGATAAATGGAATCCATTTCATTATGCAGTGATTAACGGACAAATGGAACACATTAAATATTTATTTGAATCCGAGAAGTTTAATGTCAATGCTGTCAATATTAATAGTTATTCATCACTTCACTTAGCGTCTCAACGAGGATTCATTGATATCGTTCGATGGTTGATTGAGGATAGAGGTGCGGATTGTGGAATAGTTGATGCATTTGGGTGGAATGCATTTCATCATGCGGCGTATAATGGGCAATTAGAATTAGTCAAATATTTCATTAACAATAAGATATTCGATATCAATACTGTGACTATTTATGGGAATACAGCATTAAATCAAGCATCGGAACAAGGGCATCTTGAAGTTGTTAGATGGTTGATTGAGGATGGATCCGCAGACTGTGGGATTACTAGTAAAGCTGAATGGAATGCAGTTCATCATACAGCGTTCTACGGGAAGCTGGAAGCACTCAAATATCTATTAAAAACCGGAAAATTTGATGTCGATGCTGTTAATATTAATGGTGATACAGCTCTTAACCAAGCATCTCAACACGGACACACCGAAGTTGTTCGATGCTTAATTGAAGATGGGGGTGCCGATTGTGGAATTCTCAATAAGAGTGAAAGAAGTGCATTTCATAGTGCGGCATTTACTGGAAACTTGGAATTGATCAAGTACTTATTTGAAACTGGAAATTTCGATGTTAATTCTGTTGATAAGGATGGCGATACAACGCTTCACAATGCCTCTGCACAAGGAAATATCGAAGTAATTAAGTGGTTGATTGAAGATGCTGATGCAGATTGCCAAATCGTTAATAAGAAAAGTCAGAATGCTTTTCACATTACAGCTTCTAACGGATTCCTGGAAGTACTCAGATATCTATTTGAGACCGGGAAGTTTGATATTGATGCTGCTAATAATGATGGCAATACGTCTCTTAACCTAGCATCTCAAGCAGGATATACTGAAGTTGTTCAATGGCTGATTGATGAAGGTGCAAGCTGTAAATTTGTTAATAACAAAGAGTGGAACGCTTTTCATTGTGCGGCGTATGAAGGAAATCTGGAAGTAGCCAAATGTGTAATTGAAACTGGCGAATTCGATATTAATGCTGTTGATATTAATCATGATTCATCGCTCAACCTGGCCACTTATGGAGGACATATTGAATTAGTTAAGTGGTTGATTGAAGATGCTGGTGCAGATTGCCAAATAGTCAATAAGAACAAGCAGAATGCATTTCACATAGCAGCATACAATGGGCACCTGGATGTAATCAAATATTTATTCGAAACTGGGAATTTCAATGTTAATTCTGTTGATAAGGATGACGATACACCGCTTAACAATGCCTCTGCACGAGGACACATTGAAGTAGTTAAGTGGTTGATTGAAGATGCTGGTGCAGATTACCATATAGTTAATAAGGAAGGTCAGAACGCATTCCACATAGCAGCATACAATGGACAACTGGAAGTAATCGAATATCTATTAGAAACCGAAACATTCGATGTTTATTCTCTAATCGGCAATTCTGTTTGCCCAATTCACCTTGCCACCATGATGGGACACTTTGAAGTGGTCCGTTTTCTGTTTCAAGACAAAACAATTGGAAATTCTGAAGTATCAGCAGATGAATTATCCCCGCTTCATGTTGCTGCAACTAACGGAGACTCCAATATGATAATGACATTGGTTGATGATCAAAATGTCGACGTTAATTGCAAAGATCGGGATGGTTGTACCCCTCTGCATGTTGCAGCACGTGAAGGCCATCTCGAGGCTGTCAAATGTCTTGTTCAAAAAGGATCTGCCAATGTTAATTCTTTGAACTCGGATAATCTTACTCCTTTACAGATTGCTGTAGTACATGACAGAACTGACGTAATAATATGGTTGATCCAAAATGGTTCTACTGATGTAAATGTTTTTGATTCTCAGAATAAGCAGACGTTACTTCATGTTGCAGCAACAAATGGTTGGACTGATATTGTAGAATTGTTGTTAAAAGGTGGAAAAGTAGATTTCAGGGCAGTTGATAGAGATGGAAAATCGCCACTATATCTTGCAGCTGAGAATGGAAATATTGAAATTCTGAGATTATTGTCAAATATTTGCGGTGATATCGTTAATAATCCTTGTAGAAGTGGAAACACACCGCTCCATTCCGCAACTATTAACGAACACACTGAAATAATACAACATCTTTTACTACTAGAAGAAACAGTTGTTGACGTTGTTGACCGCAACGGAAGAACACCTTTGCACTTGGCAGCGATTAAAGATTATTACGAATTGGTTTATTGGCTGCTGGAGATTGGAAAAGCAAATGTAGACGCGATGGACGATGACTGCAACACTCCCCTTCTTCTAGCTGCCACAAATGGAAGCATTAGTTCTCTTTTATATATGGTAGAAAGAGGAGGAAACATAAACGCCTTGGACAAAGATGGGAAAAATGTTCTTCATTGTGCTGTGATAGGATATAACAACTATTTACTAGTCTTGCTCCTTTCAAGATTCAACTTAGATGCCAACTCTTGGGACAAAAATAGATGGACTTGTCTTCACTTCGCTGCTGATATTGGAGAAGTTGATATACTGAAAAGTTTAGTAGAAGAAAACGTAGAACTGAATGCTCTTACAATTGAAGGTCGTACACCTCTTCATTTGGCTGCATTGCGGGGACATACTGAAGCAATCAAATGGCTTCTGGAGCAAGCTGAAATCGATATCAGTGCATGTGATGATTCTGGATGCAACGCGATTCAACTTGCAGCCTCACAAGGGAAAACCGAGATCATCAAAATCTTCATGGATGATGGAAGATTACACATTAGCTGTGTTAGTCCTGACGGAAGCAATCTTTTGCAGTGGGCAGCAGCAAAGGGACATGTTAAAACGGTAACGTGGATATTGGAGCAGGACCTACTTGACGTCAATAGCCTTGATGAATATGGAAAAAGCTCTCTACATCTTGCAGTATATAATGGAAATGTAGAAGTTATTAAAGCATTGGTGATGAACAAGAAAGCCAATGTAAACATAACGGATTACGAAGGGCGGACCCCATTTCATTATGCCATATCCAAACCAAACCTGGATATCATTAAGCTACTATCTGGAGTTACAAAAATAGATATCAATGCAGTTGATAAGGGTGGAAGAAATTGTCTACACATTGCAGCATTGAATGATCGTATCGAAATTCTAAAGTGGCTAGTAGAAAGCGGAAAGGTTGATGTTCATGCACAAGATAAAGGTGGAAAAACTGCTTTGCATTACGCATCATCGAAAGGTTTCTTGGAAATGTCGACATGGTTGGTGAATTATGGAGGCGCTGATGTGAATGCCAGAGACAAAAATGGAAATACACCTGCTCATTGTGCATCTTCTAATGGTCACACGGGGTTCTTTAAATTCTTCGTTCAAGTTGAAGGTTTTAATGTTAACGCAACAGATAACAAGGGATATACGATTCTGCATTGGGCAGTATCAAAAATGAATGAAGAATTGGTCAAGTGGTTAGTGGATACTGGAAATGCCGATTCTAACGCTGTTGATAAGAACGGAAAAACTCCACTTCATTTAGCAGCGTCTTTTGGGCTTATTGATGTAGTCAAGTTCCTCGTAACATACGGAAAAGCAACAATAAACCCTATTGACAAAGATGGGAATACACCACTTCAAGAGGCAGTAATTAATGGTCATCTTGAAGTAGCCAAGTATCTTGTTGGGAATAAGAGTGTGGATATCAATGCTCCCAATCGGGATGGAGACACAATGCTTCACTTGGCAGCATCCAAAGGCTACATTGAAATAGTTCGTTGGTTGATGGAGGAGAATAATGCAAACGTTAATGTGATTAACAGAGAAAAAAACTCGATCATTCACTGGGCAGCATCTAAAGGCCACCTTGACATGATCCAGTGGTTGGTAACTAATGTGAATGCAGATGTCAACACCGTTGGAAGATATAAGTATACACCTCTTCACTTTGCAGCATCAGAAGGACATTTTGAAATGGTCAAATGGTTGATAGAAGACTGTAGAGTCAATATCGATGTTCGCGAGAAATATGAGAGAAATGCCCTTCATCTGGCTGCAGAAAAAGGTCACACAGAAATAGTCAAATGGCTTGTGGAAAATGGACAAGCCGACTTAATGGCGGCTGATTTATATGATCAAACAGCACTTCATAAGGCATCAAAGGGAGGTCATGTCGATATCATCAAATGGTTAGTAAAAGAGGTGAAAGCAGATGTAAATGTTGAAGATGGAAATGGGTTTTCACCACTTTATGTAAGCGAAATGTATAGACACTATGAAGCTGCTCGATGGTTGATGGTGGATGGAAAGACGATCCTTTCACCCGATAAATGCTTCCGAAAAGTGTTATTTATGGTCAAATCCGGTCATATTGGTGTAAATGCTGTCAATGAAGATGGTGGCACGCTTCTTCATTGGGCAGCAAGCAACGGATACGAAAAAATAGTAAAATGGCTGGTGGAGGAAGCACATGCTGATGTCAACTTTGCTGATCATAAAGGCCAAACGCCTTTACATCGTTTGGCCAAGGTGACCAGTGTAGAGCTGATGAAATGGCTAGTGGAGATTGGAAAAGCTGATATTGATATTCCCGATAAGAATGGAGAGACACTCCTACATTATGCCATAGCAAATGGGTGTACCGAAATTGTTCAATGGCTAATGGATAAAAACCCGCTTGACTTTAAGGCTATAACAGCATCTGGAAAAACACATCTACATTATGCAGCCTCAAGTGGTTATTATGATATTTTCAAGCTACTTGTTGAATACGACAATATTGACACTTGCATTGTTGATAATGATGGCAACACTTTGCTTCACTGTGCAGCATCCAATGGGAATATTAAAGTCGTTGAATGGTTATTGACAGAAGGCAGAATAGATGTCGATGCGGTCGATAGACATGGATACACCCCACTCCATTGTGCTGTTGCCAATGGTCATCTTGCCATTATCAAACTCTTGCTGGACAGAGGACAAGCTAATGCAGATCATGTTAACAATGAGGGCAAATTGATTTTGCACGTTGCAGCTTGGAATGGAAAGTCTGAAGTGATCAAATGGCTTTTGGATAATGAACTGGCAAATGTCAAGACCACGACCGAGTATGGTGGAACGCCTCTCCATTTCGCTGCATGGAATGGACATGTTGAAGTCGTCAAATGGCTTTTAGAAGAGGGTGGAGCTGATATAGATGTGGTCGACTCAATTGGTATATCACCTTATGAAACCGCCACTGTTGAGGTCAGGGATTGGTTGGATGAAAACGATTATTAGATATCACGAAGTAATGTTTATCTTCATTTCTTACTTACAACATTGTAATAAATATTTAATATATTTACATGTTCTCCTAAATCAGTTTTAAAATTCATTATATGGGTTACAAGGGAAAGAAGAATTGACAACTCTTGAAATTTGTGCACAATATCATACCTTTAATTCATGCAAAGTGACAACAGCTTTATCACAACGTTGGACAGTAGCAGCCAAGATTGTAATTGGAAACTTGTTTCTGACTGTGGGATAAATTGCACGTCTGACTTAGTTACATCGGCTATCAAGAACGATCAATTGAACATTCTTCAGCACTTGATGAACTTGGAACCCAAGACGATATTCAAAAACACGGATAACCTACTTCATATAGCTGCCCTGAATGCAAGATACGATATCTTTGTTTGGCTATTGAATCAAACCAACCTTAACCTATATGCTCTTGACAATCAACAACAGAATGTGATTCCCATTCTAAGGGATATAACTGATAAAGATGGAAATTCGTTTCTTCACCTTGCTGCAATCAGAGGGGACCTCAAGGCGGTAAAGTGGTTAGTACTAGCGGTAAATATCTATGTCAAGGCTCAGAACAATAATGGAGAAACTGCTCTTGAACTTGCTGGAACCAACCACCATCCAGCATTAGGAGATTGGTTAAGAAAAGTCTCTACGATGAACTTGATCAATGCTGCTAAAAGTGGAGACGTTGAAATGATCAAATGGTTGGCAAAGATAGAAGTACTACGTGGTTTGAATTTTAACTTGAATTTATTTCTTGCTCTACAGCATGCAGCGGAGTTTGGACACCTTGAAGTCGTAAAATGGATAGTCCTACATGTCAAAACTGAAGTTAATGGGCTGAGGGAGGAAGAAAGAACGGCGCTCCATGTAGCAGCAGAGTGCGGGCATCTTGATATAGTCCAATGGTTGGTGCTTGAGGGTGGAGCTGACGTTTCAAAAGGTGATTCACTCGGACACAATGCACTACATTTTGCTGTCACAGGTGGACATTTCGACGTGATAAAATGGTTGGTAAAGGCTGCCAAAGCAGATGTTGATGCGGGGAGTCATAATGGAACCACGCCTTGTATGAAGGCGATAATATTAAACCGATATGAGGTGATGAAGTGGTTGGTGAAAGAAGCCAAGGCTGATCCTGCCAAGAATAACATTCACCTTTGGTCAAGTCTTCACTGGGCAATCTTTGCGGGTCATACTAGCATGGCATATGTTATATTAGAGGATGAAAGGGTGAATGTAAATGCTGAAACCGATCAAGGAGAAACCCCACTACATTTGGCATCAGTTAAAGGCCTTTTAACAGAGTTAAATTATTGATTGCCTATGGTGCAGAAATTGATGCTGTTGATGCGAATGGACATACACCCCTTTACCTTGCTGCCAAAAGAGGATTTATTGAGATTTTCCGATATTTGTTGGAAGTAGCAAAGGCTAATCCTGAAATGGCCGACCACAAAGGGGAAACGCCATTAACAGTTGCAAGCTCAGCGGTCAAAACTTGGTTACAGGCAAATTGGAATGCTTCCAGCTAGAAAAACTATGGAGATGTTTAATGTAATCGTTCTGTACTGTATATGTAACAAAGTGCTAATAAGGCTGAAAATAATGAATTTTTCTTATCATTTAATAACACAATTGCATCAATCAGTAAGACGTAGCAGTATCGGTAAGAGGGAGTAACTTCATATTGATCCACGACACTTCTAATAATTCGAACTCACAGCGTGGCTATAATGATCGAATTCAGAGACAACAATATAAGGTATCCAATAAAATGAGCAAAACAAAACTGATTACCGCATTTTGGAAAGTTACATTTTCGCACCTTTTCACTTTATGAGAGAACTAATATTTTATTAGAGATTGAATGGTGAAAGGAGTCCAGTAAAGCAGTATGTACAGCGGAAAGTGAACCAATGAGAAAAGAACATTGTTTGAAGTCATGTGAGGGATATGAACAATGAAATCATAAAAATACCATTAATGGCAGTTTTGCTTTAATTAAACAACAATCATATTTTAATATCCTTCAGGTTCGGCTGGTTTGGCTTGTTTCGGAGGCTCAGCTGATTTGCAATCCGTTCTCTTCAATATCTCACAGAGACTTTGAAGAAATGCGTCATCTCTTGGTTTACACCGGTCCTTGTGATCACCAGTTCCAACGCTTAAATCTTGCTTGTTATTGAAGCAAGTATTAGGCATACGGCCATCAAGATAAGTTGCAGGATTATTCTTAAGGAGGGTATGAATGGCATTTCCGAGTGGCTAATCACATTTCAAGCAATCACTCTCACACAGTCGAGGCTCCTTATGGACTCCTCGTTGTTGCATGAGTATTCAATCCTATGACATCCACAACTCAGCGAAGTGAGGGCCAGTAGAAGCGAGGAAGATCATCACCAGGGTGAAAGTTGAAATGAAGGAGTGTTTGACAAACATGTTGGAAGTTTTAATAATTTTTACACAAAACAAGTAATAACAGATACTATAAAGAAGCTATAAAACAAGAAGTAAAAAGGGCAATAAAGAAGAAATAAAGGATCAATAGAAGCAGGCAACTCAACACTTCTGATTTAAACATGTCTCAACATGGCCTAACACGTAAATGATATCTTTCAAGCCTCAATATTGATCAATTTTCCACATCTTATGCTTCTGTGAACATTTTATCAAAATGCTTAATAAATGTTCAAATCTCAAAACTTTGGATTATCCCCTGCAGGACTCGTTTTTCATGTACGGCGTAAAGTAAAATTATTTAGAAGCAGCACAGTTGAAGTGTGTTGCTCTTTCATATTGTAAGGGATTCAAATTATTGGAACAAGGACTTAAAATTATTTGCTAAATAACAACGAGCCATTTACGTCGCCATTGGCTCCTTGATTCGGATTTTACCATTACAAGTCGTCCTCAACGATTAGAGGAACTACTAATATATAATTTCATTCAAAAAGAAGTTATTGGTTCGATACTATTGAAAATAAATAAATGTAACTTGCAAACCTTCTGGATATAATTATTTCGCTGACTTTCACCAGAGATTTTTAAAATATTTAATACTTTAAATTATTTTAAAAACGAAAAAATCTTGTTTTTTGAATACGGAAATTTTAACCAAATAGAAGTTAAAATTGGAAAGTATATATTTTTATTATACCTTTAGCTATTGAAGTACCAAATACAAATGTAATTTTTTATTTCAAGACCAAAGGTGTGAAGGTGAAAGTATAGAAGTACTGGACAAATATTAAAATACGCATGTGAAAAAATATTTGATTCCACGTGATGCCGACAAACAAACACACGGACAAACATTTATATTGTTGAATATATTTAAGATAGCTGCGGTTGCTATTTGCTGTCGCTTGGTTAAATTCCGTAACTGCAGGATACTTCTAAAAAAGAGATTAGAATGAGGAAAAATCAATGGCTACGGTTGGGAGTTTTTTCTGGAAAAATCATGAGATGATGATCACCTGATCCTATCAAACCTCAAATGTGAAAAAATATATAATTTCACGTGAGCAAAAATTTTTAATTTTGAAAAATTGTACACACACACCAACAAACACGAATCTTGTTTAATATATTTAAGATATTAGGAAATTGTTATTTCCCCTTCATTTTTAATCACATGACTACCATAATTCGTTTTAACTCCAATAGAGAAGTAGAGTAAAACACACAGGAGGTTAAGGGGAAAATATTATTTATTAAAGTGAAGGAGATTGAGAGGATTTTAACGTTAACCCCAACAATCCTTCAAGCGAAAGGGCGCTTAGGATATTTCCTTTTTAGGGCTAAACTGATAAATCTTGCAATTTGTATAAAAGACAATAAATCCATCATAAAAAAGCATATTTCCATCAGTAAGAGAAGCTTTTACGTGTTTTTTCAACACCACAGTACCATCGTTAGATCGAAAGCATGTAGAAATCCTCTTAGGGTCATGTAAAAACCCACAGATCCAGTTAAGCAATAATTGGTCACAGGTAAATCAAAATCGATTTCCAATAAAGAATCTCCTTCTTGGCGAGTTATTCACCCTTATAACTCTTAAGTTTCCCAATCAATTTGATTCCTCTGATGATTCACAAGCTGATGTTAATCGCGTTGACCAAAGTGCGATTGCATGGAATCTCCCAAATCGGCCATCTGCTCAAGTATTACAAACACTTAGATGACTCTGAGCCTGAATTAAAGCCCAATCCTGCCTTTTTTCATCTTGGTCAATTTTATTGATTTGGGATTGGTCATAAGTGACTTGCTGGAATAAATGCTTTTTTGGATCATCTGAAAAGGTAATTCGATACATGGAGGAGTTGCCATTGTTGTAAACAAGCATAGTTCTTTTGGTTTGTGCCTTGTTACTTCTTCATCAAATATGAATACCCCGTTGGATATATATAAAATAGGGGGAGAATTGTATATCTACTTGTAATAACAATTCGAGCTGGGTATATGTTGGAATTAGTTAATATACTCGAACTTGATCAGGTTGAAGCGAGTATCAAGCAAGCAATAAATAGCCAGACATATTAAACGCCAATCAAAGCAGAGAAACTCTTCATATACAGGATAGAAATACTTGTCGTTCCAACGTAAAGGTAGCTTGCATAATAACCTTCAAACAAGCGTATAAAGACATTCTTGCTTAATCCTCGCACCACAAGAAAATATGGCAAACTTGGTCAATGACTTGTTCAAATGAATAAATCTGAATAAACTCTAAAAAAAACTTACATAGTGTTTCCCCTTAATGCCACATCTTTATCACTGTCTTCTTGTTCACTGAAATAAGTATTGATGATACCACTACGAATTGGCAATGATTGGAATACATAAGTTTCATCTAGCCACTTACTTTTAGTCATACCGAGAAAACATTACTAATACATAGACTCTTTGCGAAGGTTAGATTAGCCTGTGTTAGATATAAGAGCTGAATAAATTCTTCAATAAACAAGCTTTTCTAATTCTTTCTATAATTGTAATGTTATCGTATTTGGCTGTCTGGTTGAGAAAAGTTTTATTAGCACACTCCATCAACTGATATTAGCTGCCTATATACAAGCCAATTGGGAGCTGGTGTCTCTCCAGTACAGACATCAAGTTAAATCTAAATAGGCCATATACGCCTATATTTTAACTATGGAATTGACCGTCATCCGGCCAATCCATAGCGAAAGAGTAATCACTTTCATCACCTTCCTCGTCTTCATAGTAATCATAACAATCATCTTCTCCACATTCCCAATCACCTTCATCAATATCATCTTGAGCGACCGCCCTCTTGGCTAACCTAGGCTTCTTGGGCTCTTTGTAGATCCATCGGATTTTTGGGAAACACCATCCAAAAAGGGCCTCAGTGCCCGGTGCACAATTAGAGTGAGGCTCAATACAGAGGGGCAGTCCGTTCTGAAAGCCTTCATACCAACAATCATTACTTGTGATGGTTTGACAGGCCCTCATGACATCATATTTAGCACCACAATCCCTACCATCAAACAACGGGTATACATATACGGGAATTGCACTATATGAACGATCCCTGCACCATAGGAAATTAGAATTTTCAGTCTGACAACCGAACCTGCCGAAGATGGTGCTCTTCATCTTGGATAAATCACAATATCGTTTGCAAAAACCTGCCAAAGCACCTCCAGAATTACAAGTACATTTGACGTGATTAGACCAAGGATATTTGGAAGACACCCAAGAGATGGAGTTCTTTTGGGAAACTTGTCTGACCACATTTAATTTGGACTTGTCTCTTGTTTTTGCGGAATCCTTAATTAAGCCAGATGCCAACATCCAAGAGCCCGTGCCGAGAAAAGTACCATTACTTCTTGGCCATTTCGGTTCTTTTACAGCTCCACCAGCCCAAAAGGAATCAATTTTAGAGCTGTTGCCAAACTCAGATTCCTTCGGCTGATCTGCTACAACTTGGTCCAATTTGCGGGTAGGAGAAACACGAGGCGCCGTAATTGAGCCATGTTCCAATACCGGAAAGGGCTCAAATAGGTCCACTCGAGTATCCCAACCATACACTTTTGCGGTAGAAGCTCCAACGATTGTGGGACCCAAAGAGGCAACCAAGAAGGGCACAAAGATTAAACGATTGAAATTAAGACCACAAATAAAAGGCTGGAAACCAACGAGTCCAAAACGGAGATTGGAAATGTAAAGACAATTGGCAAACATTATAGTAGTTACGGACTTGACGTTTTACCGTTCGCAGCAGCCTAAAATGTTTGCTGAAACAGAATACGAATATTGTTAGACACAGCCAATTCAATCTTACACTCTCCACCAAAGTTGTTATTGTACTTGTCTGTTTTATAAAGAGAAGTTTTATCAGCAAACCACTTGCTAACAATCTCTCTCATTCATGCTGCTGTTTATAGATGACCATATCCATACTCCCAGTCAAATGGGAGTCGTACACGGGCGTTATCACATGATCAAGAGTTACACTGTGAGATTTTGTGGATATAAGAAGAATGATGAGAAATAATAATAAAAAATCAAAATGCCCATTGATGGTAAATTATTGAAATATTATTATCACGAATGATTTTTCCCTTGTCAAACAATTTTTGATGCGTTATGACGAAAAACGATATTTTAACTCATTCCTTATCAGCTACAACTGTATGTTTTTTCAAATTGGTTTCTCTCTCTTTTTCTTTCTTTACAATGATTTTACAGTGTTAGAGTTAAGTTTAAGCATCAAGGGTTAGGTCTACCAACCCCAACACACCCCAGCCATGCCTCGCGCACTCGCCATACCCGCCCCATCTTGGTACAATTGAACAACCTTCTTTTATACGTAAGAGCGTCGACTATATGGAGATCGGTCACGAAAAACCCGGGGTATCTGATAGCAGGAAATTGCCCTTCACAGATCTTGAGATCTCGGTAAATCAAGACCCAATCCCAGAACAACCAACACCATTGAATAGCCCTCATATGGATGAATCAACTGAAATTTACCCTGAAATCCAGAACCCTTGTCGTGGAAACTTGGGAAAACTAGTAGCATCAAGAATAAAAGACTCTGAAATTTCGGGGAGAGCTGCTTACCTCGTTTCTGGACTAGCTACTGGCCCCCAACAAAGAAATTTTCTAATGATAAACCTGCCAGGTTGATGAATCCTGTGGTGACGTGGATTATAGACACTAACAAATCCTGAAAAACGTGTCTTGGTCAGTGATGATAAACCCTACTTCGACGCGCATCTTCAGCCTTTGCCCCTTGTTCCTTCGAAACATTTAGAATTTTCTCATCAAAGAAGCAAGGCTCGTCAGTTGGAACACTCCCCAGGATGGAGAAGGATCACAATTTTAGTTGTGACAACGCTGCTGGGTGTTTCACGCCCGTGGACGAAGGACTATACTCTAACTCGGTAGCTTTGAAGAATTCTGTGAAAAGTGTATATAGTGAAGAAGTTGTACAATCTAACGTGAAGATGTCAGTGATTGAAGTGGATTTATTGGCCCATATTAAATAGGGTGAGCTTATTGAATGTGCAGATGGAGTTGACATCGAAGCATCTCTCATTGTACCTGAAAATATGGAATCCCCTGTCAAGAAATATATACCAGTCAATAACCCAGAATACAAGGACCTTAATGGCTGTGATCACTTGTTACTAATTGGACTCTATGACTAAAGGAAAGCATAATCAGTAAGAAACAATCCGGAGAATTTCCCAAGTGCTTCTGCGGCCGCCCAAGAACAGGCTATACAATCAATCACATGTAAAACATGTTCATAAATTAAGAGGACCCAGTGGAAGGATAATTCAGACCCAATATATACAGGGTGAAACCAAGCATAAGCGCTTCCCTGATTGCTCTCCCTTGAATGACGAGGAAGATCGCAGCTCTTTAGAAAGACAAAAGAAGACCAATCCCCCGTTCTACACCAAGGCAAGGAATCGGAGACCAGAGTCTCGAGATTAGACGTAAATGAACCTTTCAAACCGTCACAAATCGAAGTTCTTGCGAATCCACGAAAAGATTGAGGAAAGTTTTACCAATAGTATGCCACTTGCCCATAAAAAGGAATTCTTGACTTTGAACCAGACATGATGGATTTAACCAGAGGGGCAGGGAGCATGGCCCAACTCGCTTTTTAATCATTTCAAGTGTAAAAGAGTATTCAAATGTTTTGAATTTTTATTGCAAATCCGCGGTGGCAACATGGTTTAAACGTTGTTTTGTGGTCTTATTCAATTCAGAGTTTTTTTGCTATTATTGTGATTATATACATTGTAATTACGTGATATATGTGATTTATTGCGCTGATAAATGCTTGGTGAAATTCAGCATTCAGATTTTTAGGCCCATCTAATTTATTAATTAATGCTCTCCCTGGGATTAACTCTCTGTAATTTCAACAAAATAATAAACATTTGACATAACACATATATTAATATAAAAATGAATATTGAATATTAATTTGAATAATAGTTTGGAATATCTCGCATACAGTCGCTCCAAAAAGCGTCCGGATGTTTAAATTATTTTGGGAATTTTAAAATTACTCAATAAATATGTAATATACAGCTACATGTAAAATATAAATATAAAGGTTGAAATCTCAATCATTCATATGCCAATTAATACTGCTGTATCTGCGTTTGGTATTAAGTTACAATAGTTCAAAGAGAGAGAGTTTATTAGGCCACTTTTTGGAGTGTGAGGCCTGGTATATTATGGACCATACTGTTGTGAGGAAATAACTTCAAGATCAAAAATGCAATAATTAATATTTAAATATTTATTTAAATATTATTATTATTATTGACTTGAATAATTATTGTGGAACAGTGTGAAAGGCCATGGAAGGATTGGAAAGACATCATGTGATTGGTTTCATGTTGAGTGAATGAAGCCATGTGTATTGATGACGTGAACGCGTGTTTTAATTGGTTGAAGGATTGTTGG
>QZWR01000142.1:0-35370 GCA_004114325.1 Zoophagus insidians
AATCCGAATAATTATTTTGTAGACTTCAGTAAGATTCCCAAAGCTGTAAGCCTTACTCAATAAAACCGCAATTAAATTGTACCCATGAAAAACTCCACTTCAGACATAATAAACATCTGCAAAGATGGTTTAATATTTTATGTTTGTTTTGTTACTTGAATAAGTTGGAACAAGTAACAATGACGTTGAGTAAAGAATTTCACTTCCACATATGACAAGAAAAGAAGATGGTTTCCTGGCGCCCATTCTTAGGAGAGATTGAATGAAGGATTTGGGTAGAGTAGAGGCATTTGCTTGAGAAGGCCTTTAAAAAGGGCGAAAATTAATTATGGACATTTCAACAATTTGAAGCTTTTATATTCAGCCAACTGGGAGAGTCGGGTTAAAACGATGGCTCAGGAAGGGTTACAAATGCCGGATTTTGTAATTCGTATGGCTTGCCTGTAGCAGCTTGTCCAGCCTGATAGAGCTTCCAGGTTAATTTACTCAACATGATCTTTTCCCAATCCTTTCCATCACTTTGTCCAGCATTGTCGGAGGCAGGGAGAGTAGATAAGGCAAGAGATACACGTTTTAGGGTAAAATCCACTTGGACATGGTCGACAAAATCCAGGCTTTGGAGGTCAGACCTTAATCGAGCAGCACAGGCTTCACATTTTAGCCCCACTACATCAAAATCCAACATGTATAATTGTGGATGCAGGGGTGAAGCCAAGTTGTGCCTTTTTACCAATTCAGGGGAAAAACTAATAAACAACAATAAAATCAACACCAATAGTGATTTTTTCCAACCTGGGCGAAAGCGAAAGACGTAGGGGAGGTAAATGGCCGCGGTTAGGGTGAGGAAAAGCCCACGATACGGCGTAAGAATGGCAAACCCAGCACAAGGAAGTGCCAAATAATTCAACAAGAGTTGAAGTAAACAACATTGCGAGGATAAAAGTGCCGTTCCCATCATCCCAACCATATTTTTAACCGACATTTTTTTTCCTTTCAATTGACCACACAGCTGATCAGGAGGAAAGAGCAAGAGATGAATGAAGAAGAAATGTTGAAACTGTTGATCACTAAATTGAGTACTCTGCCAGGGACGCTTGAAAACGACATTTTGTTGTTGTTACACGCAGTATTTGGAAAAGTGGTAATTGGTGCTTTGGAAATCATTGAAAGAGATGCGCTGGTTCATTTGAACGACGGATGTTTTAACGTACTCACTCTTTTTAATAAGTCTGTTAAATGATGCGTAGGTCAAAGGAGGAGGAGGAGAGGTTTATGCCTGTTCCTTGTTGGCTCTCTATTGTGAATGTCCAGCCTTTACACATCAGAGATCAGTGGAAGAATCAACAACAAATATGGTGAGTTTGTCAACATGGACTGAAATTAATTGCGATAGTGCAAACATTTGGTGGCGGCCTTAATAAGTAAATATTCAATGAAAACTAGTCCAACTAGTATTCCCAAAACGGAAGAAGAAATCCAATTTTGGAAATTACGTTGATCAATAAATTTATAATCCCATCTTCTCCCACAGCTTATCGAGATTTGTCTGCTAATTGTTCATAAACCGTCATATCAGTGAGTGACATACCCTTACCACCTCCCGTAGCACCACCGCCAGTAACACCTCCAATTCCCACCGTATTCGCTGATTGATCCGATTGCAAGGGCATAAAGATCACCTTTGTGCCTGAACTCTTGGCCATTTGCTGCATGGTTTCCAAATATCGGATTTGCATGGCAGCAGGAGTGTTTAGAATCTCCGAGGCTTCTCTCATCAACTTGGCCGAATCGACTATAGCCAGTTAGTTACATAAGATTAGGGAACGGGAGATACCTTCAGCTTGAGCTTGGATAACTTTGGCTTCTCCTGCTCTTCTTTGCGTGGCAGCCATACTAAGGGCACTTTGCAAATCCGAACTTACTTGTAAATCTTTAATCAAAATCGTTTCTACTTTGACACCCCAATTCTTGGCAGGTTCACTAATAATCTCTTGAATCATATGCGCAATGCTATCTCTATTCTCTATGCAATCTTGCAAACTTCTACTTCCAAGCGTGGCTCGCAATGTAGTTTGTGTTCTACCCGCTTTTAGTTTTTCCAAGATACAAGAGATTACCTTTCAATCAATGCTTGTCTAACGTTGGAAACTCCAAAAGTCGCCAAATAAACATCGACTATATGCCAATAAACGACGCTATCGATGAAGATGTTGACATTGTCTTTGGTCATGATGGGGGTAGAACCGATAGCATCGATTTGGATCTTCACATCAGCTCTTCTCAAGGACTCGGATATCGGATTGATGCTGACCAAGCCTGGATCCACTGCCTTGTAGAAGCGACCATAGCGAGAGACCAGACCAACGTAACCCTGCTCGATGTTTTTGTAAGGGTTGGGACAGCAGAAGCAACAAGGAATAGAGCCAAAAAACCCCAGCACCTCTCCAGCACTATGCATCAAAGCACCATAAGTAGTTTTTTCTGGAATAGGGACTTCATGCGCAAAGGATACTTGCATCTGAGCGGAGGGCTGAAGCATTTGTCGTTCGTCTGCCATCTTCCTGGTTAGTATTGCTAATAAACCGTAGTGATAGTGCTGTAGTAGTGCTGAAGAAAGGAGAGAGTAGTAGTAGTAGTGCTGTTGTTGTAAGGGGTTGGGGGAAAAAGTAGGGCGTTAAAAGAAGGGGCGTTCAAGTGTCAAAAGAATTTTCAAACACTCCAACATGGATAATATACCGCAATTATCTATTTTTAAACAAAGTGAAACTCAATTTACTCGATTTTCCTCTTTTTCCCAATCAAATTATCCCCATGATCGTCAGAATCTTCCGCTGAAGACGACGACGAAGAAGAAGAGGGATTAACTCGCTTCTGACTAATTGTGGGTTTCGGTAGCTGCGAGGGAGGAGTACATTCCACGCCGGTGTGGAAATACTTATGTTTCAGAACCTACTCCTTGTAATATACGCTACTCTTTCGACTTCATACCTCTTCTGCCAGGGGCCTTTTGAGCGGATCAAAACTCAACATGCTTCCTAATAATTCCAAGGCCTCAGTAGAAGCAGCAGTAAACATCGATCTCAGCGGCGTTGGTGGATATTTCTTGAATTCCAAGTACGACGGTAACAAGCTCATTCCCTTTAACACTGGTCATTATTTTTCCCAAGAGTAAAGAATACCGGCCATTGTGACTCGGTAGGAGTTCCCAAGGCCATAAAGATTTTCTTCAATTGATCCAACTCATTGGTCCCAGCAAAGAATGGAACTCGCAACATCAACTCAGCAAACACGCATCCTGCTGACCAAACATCCACTGCTCCCGTGTACAACTTGGCTCCGTACATTAATTCAGGAGGTCGATACCACCTACGACATTAACAAATAACCTGGGACACTTACAAAGTAATGACTTTACTAGTCATGGCGAGGTTAGGAGGTCCATAATACCGAGACATGCCAAAATCCGCAATTTTCAAGCATCCTGATTGAGAAAGCAACAAGTTGTTTGGCTTAATATCCTGTCACCACCATTCTTAGAAACAGTACCCCAAGGAGGAAGGGAGATACTCTGTGCAGAATCCAATTTCGGTGTAAATGTGCTAATCCTGCCATCAGCATTTTCATCCAGCTCTTAATATCAGCCGGGGAAAATACCACTCGGTCTTTGATCAACATTTCCAAGTCGACTTCTAAAAACTCCAAAACAATGTTGATATTGTTGCCCTGAGAAAACACGTCCAAACACTATGCCCGTCTTTGTACAAGTATAAACAAGGAAAGGGGAATACTGAAATGATGTTGGGATGTTGTAATTCTCGTAAAGTCTTGATCTCTCTAATGGCACTCAGATCAATGCCATCTTGATGTTTGGTCACTTTGATCTTTTTAATGGCTACTTTTACCCCATCTTCCTTTGCTGTTGCTGAAGCATCTCTTTTTAAACCTTATTTAACCCCACCCACTCTCTCATTTCCCAGCCTTAAGAATTTACCCTCATACACCACTGCATATGTTCCCTCGCCCAATTTTCTAACCTTGGTGTATTTTTGTCTCACCTGTTCGTTTTGCTGATCAATCTTCATCTTTTATCAGTACTGCTTTGGGTGATAACAACAGAAAGGAGACACACGTGGGGAGAACAAGTGTACAAAAAGAAATTTATTCCACAATGATAATAATAAGTAAAAAGAGAGAGAAAATCTGATCATCGTTTAAGATGAGAGAGTATTACAGTTGTAGCAGAGGAAGAAGATCGAGACAACGAACTCCCCGCTTTCACGCTGGACGCTGTAGAAGCAGGTTTTTTAGCAATGATATACATCCACTCCATGGTTAGGTTCATTCGATTGCACTCTGACTGCATCCCCTCCAACAATCGGTCAAATTCATAAATATTCTTAAAGTCGTGCGAAGTCGACCTTCGTAAAGCCACACTGCGATATTCCTCCAGTATAGTCAAAGGAGTCACCGCATAAAGTCCTCTCAACATCGCTAGTAACGAGTTGAGCGCTCGTTGTCCCTGCTCACCGCCAAAGTTCTGTCCTAATCGTACAGCTTTTCTCTCTGAATGAACATCGACGAACCCCTTTAGGTTTAGCCAGTCTGGCAACTTGAGCACGGCGTTGCAGTCCATTTCGGAGATTAAACTCATGGTCTTTAGAAAGCGAAACGCTTCTTCGCTATACACAGCCTGTTCATCCACCTCCTTGGATCGCAGCTGGAAGACTGGCTCGCATATATGTACCCATCCTTGGCCAGGTTTCAGCACTCTCCAATATTCACTCAGCAAAGAGGACCAACTATGCAATGGCACGGCTGCATATAACAAACGATGATGTACCAGGGTAACGCTGTTGGAGCGCATAGGAAGTCCTTGCAAAAAGTTGGTCTCCAATAACCGCGCATTACTGGGAAGTCCAAAGGTGTAAAATACATCGCTTGATATATCCACACCTATTACCCTGGCCTTGGGATAAGCCAGGGCTATGTCCTTGACCCAGCGAGCACTGCCAGTTCCAACATCCAAGATTCGTCGCAACTGTTGCGGTTGGATGAGAGGCAGAAAAAGATGGCCGTTTAGAAAGGAGAGAAACAGTGAATGTAGTTCGTCCAACCGACGAATTTCTAACGGATCCACAGGGAGATAGTAGGGAATATGGGTTAGTCGTCTTCTACCATGCGACCAAACCTCTGTAGCGGCACTTTCAGCAGAGGAGGCGGTAGAGACGATCTTGGTGGTGGTGGCGAGATGGAACGAACTTCTCGAGGGTAAATGTAACGAAGCAGCGGATTTCAGACGCTGGCGCAGAGACATGGAGGTGTCATTGCCAGCCGAGCGACTTGAAGCGGAAGGATGGTTTCCCATGGGGCTTTAAACACAAAAGAGTGCGCAAAAAGTAAGCAGGAAAGAAAGAGAAGTGTGCGTATAGTTGGGGGGAAAAAAGGAGTCAAGAGTATATGCTCGATGAGATCACACAGGGAGAATGGTACTACCTGAATTCGCCGAAGATTGGTGCAAGCATTGTTACACCAAATTCATCTATCTAACTAATCCAGCTCATTTAATAATTACATTATACCTTGGCAGGTAATACGGAAATAATAAATGTTCTAATTTTGCGCGATGATTTGCTTACCTTCCTAATTGGTAATGACCAGCTCCGTTACTTCTTTTTAGGAAATTCTATTTTAGGATATTCTTTTTTGATCATCCTATTTTGTTATTCTTGGGCCTTTTGGCAAGGTCTTGGAGCTTGATCGAGTGGTGGTTGGCAATATAGGGAGTAAGATTTGCCGTAGTTCTTACTGTATCTCAATATTTGTCAGCATTTTGTACTGCTTTCTCTGTTTTTATGCTTGTGCTGTGCTGTGCTGTGTGTGCTGAGAACGTCAAAAAGCACATTTTTTTCTTATTGAAAAGCTTTTTCCAAACTCCAAACTATCGCCGCCACACTTGACAACACTTAAACATGCACATGCAGAACAAGCTGGTCTTTACATCAATTCTTCTTCTTCTACTTCCATACTACATCTCCTCCTTGGTTTCATACACGCTCTTTAATGGCACTCGGGTAGATTTGCCTTCAACCAGTTTCTTCCGCTTCCGAGAACCTTTCTACAATCTTACTGGTCAGCTTCAAGAATTGGTTTTGGTCAAGGGTATCAAACCAGGGACTTGTATTCTAGACCCTTCGAGAATGTCTATTTTTCCCCCTGGAATCAATACTGCTACTCAAGAAACGATAATATTTTTCGATTATAGCTATAGTGCCTGTCAATTGGACTGCATCTCTGAGGTTAGTTCTCATCTATTCAAACTTGCCAAATAATAGACATTTCCCTTTGTTTCGGAGTTTTCCAAGCATCTAGGCAATAACAATACTCTAACACTGCTGGTGCTTCGAAAAAGACCTGTCAACTTTGGAGATGATGGAAATCCCTTCTTCAACTACATGTGCTTGAATAGGTCTATCCACAAAGAGCCACCAAAGTCGCTTCGATTTCAACTAGTGGAGCCACCCCAGTATAATGAAACGTTGGATTTTTTTAGAAAACAGCCGATATTGCAAGTACAACAAAGTAATTATTATTTTCTTGATTTTGCTTGATTATTGTTATTATCATTACGAATAGGCAATGGAATTTGGAATTTGGTGTTTCTTTCCTGGTCTTATTTGATCGCTTACTCTATTTTACAAGCAGGGGTAATTACCTCAACATTTTGGTGATACTTACAAGTAGTTAGCTGGTGTTGATAATTATTTGGTCCATTTACCAATATTACTTGGCTTATTTGGATAACATATTAGGTTTGGACATTAAAAACCTGGTCTATGTCTTGGCCTTTGTCGATTGCTTGGTTACGTTGTTTAACCTACGAGCGGGTTGGATTGAGGTAGAAAGAATTATATCTGATATAATCGAGGATTTTATCACCACCATTGCCTTTTATGCTCTCTTATTACTATGGTCCTCTTCTTTTAATAATTAACCTTGGCGCAAAGTGAATAGGAGTTTATTGCTTTTTCGACTTTCTGGCTCAAAGACAGTTTTTGTTTTGATTGGGGTTCTTAGCTGCAATGCGCTTATTCTTCTTGCCATCATGTTTATTCGAATACTGTTCTATTTGAGCGTAATTACTAATATTCTGGTAAAAGAAATCCTTGTTCATTATGTGGGAGTGTTTTTCCAATTAGTCACGGCTCTTATCTTTCTTTACTTTGGTAATTTATTTCATGTTGAGGATTGGGGGTAAAGTGGGAAGAATAGTGTATTACTTTTACCAGAGTTCTCAACATGGCCTATATCCTGATACGCAAAGATTAGTAAGACTTTTGCATCTATTGGCCCTAGTGGGGTTTTTTTGTTACTTGCTTAATGCCATTTATGATTCTGGGCCCAATAAACATCTAAAGTATCGGGCGACTTGGTATGCCCTGGAAAAGCTGATACTTGATCTATTGAAGGAAGTTCAAATATTAATAATGATGCTGGTCATTGTCATTCGGAATGCTGCGCCAGAAGAGGATGTCAAGGTTCGAAAGCAGTCTTGGTTGGAATCCAAGCTGGACCGATTAAGGGAGGGTAGAAAAGTATCAGTTTGAGCGGTAAAATAAAATCAAAATTATTTTACGCTTATTTATTTGGGCATAATTAATTTTAAGCTTGGGGCGAAAATAGGAGTTTCCCCTATTTATTTTGAACACACTTCCCCTTTCCACAACTCGCTGCAAGAGAAAGAGAAAAAAACCAACTGTAGATGTTGCTACTCCTCTTACTACTGTTTTCCTTCAACACTGGGTGTTTAGCGTCGGTTTCTTTCCTCAACTCCTCTTCCCTCAGCAACAACAACAACAACAACAGCCTGGTGAGTATTCATACTAGCAGCTACTTTCAATATCGAGAAGGTTACTTTGAAGCCAAGGGGAATTTAGTAGAATTGGTATTGAAGCCTGGTGCTTCTGGTTGTGAATTAGATCCAACCTCTTTCCCTCCTTCTTTCTCTAAAACCACTCCTAACAACACCACCTTCACCAACGATACCATCATCTTTTTGGGCTATGACGATGGAGGTTGTCAGTTGAAGTGTTTTTCAGAGGTATTTACCCTCCCTACCACTACTACTACAGCAGCTTAAAGAATAGGCTTTTCCCCTGGCTTTGAATTTCAGCACTAAGCTGGCATCCTGGGGATATTACAATCCCAACACTTTTCTAGTGTTTCGCAGTAACCGAGTAAAGGATGGTGATTTGGGAAGCCCATTTTTCGATTACAAGTGTAGAGACTTTCGCGTGTTAAATGATGGACCTCCCCCTCGTATTCATTTTCAATTAGCTGAACTTGAAGAGTATAATCAAACTTTAAAGTATTTAAGGGATACGCCAGATTTATTGGCCCATGTAATTAGAGGTAATCATTTTAAGCGGTTTGACTGTAAGTAGTGTTGGGTTTAAAGAGAATGGTGCTTGGAATGATGCGTTCTTTTCTTGGCCATTTTTACTAACAATGGATGTTTTGGATTTTGTCGTAAGTTTAACTATGAAGTTTTTATAGTAATTGTGGTTAAAAGATGATGGTTATTATTGTTATAGGATTATATCAGTATTATTTGGCCTATTTGGATAATACTCTGGCTTGGGATATCAAACATTTTGTCTTTACCCTGGCCTTGATCAATTGTTACAGTAAGTTCACCTTATAGAGGAGTACTAATAATGCCTGACTTAGTAACGATTTACAAGGTCAACTTTTTATGGCTTTGTAGTAGAGATTTCTCGCTTTATAACAACATTCAAGAATCTCTGGTGATTGTTGCTTTTTACACCCTGTTATTCTTTTGGTATTCCTTTTATTATAACAAATCTAAAAGTGTAATGATTGTCCCAAGGGTAAAGGAGTCTTCTCTTCCAAAGACTAACGGGATCCAGAAAAGCTTACTTTTTATCAGTTGTAGTAATAACCAGTGGAATTGTCCTTTTTTCCATCTTTGCCTTTAGAATTGCCAACAATCTCGGCTTGGTAGGCGATGCAGTGACAAAGACCTTTCTAGTTCATTACTTTGGCGTTATAGTACAAGCGGTTAGTTCCATTACCTTTCTCTTCTTTGGTAATTTTACTTTTCAACGGTTGGGCAGAATTAACCTAATGTTGATAGCATTATTCTTTTTTACAAGAGCAGAGATTTCTAGCACAGCAGCACAAGATACTGCTAATATGTTGAAATTTCTTCAATGGTTGGCGATAGTTGGATTTGCGACGTTTTTCATCTTTGCCTTGTTTGACAGCCCCATTGGGCTTTATCTGCGTAACTTTGCCACGTTTTATGCCTTGGAATCGGTATCTTATCTGTTGTTCTATGAAATCCGATTTTGTGCCTTGTTGTTGATCATCAAGGTGGGAAAGCCCATGCCTGGTGGGAGACAAAGACCAGCTTCATGGATAGAAAAGAAGGTTTCTTCGGTAAAAGGCAGAATCCCTCCACTGCTGTTTAAGTTGAATAAACCGTCAACTTCCACTGCTTAATTCCTCCTTTTTTGCTTAATCTGAAACCCATTAATTCTTTGATTCACACGTGTGGACTTTTTATTTCCTAAAAGGATTAACTTTTATTTTTCTCAGATCAACAATCATCACTTTCTCCCCTCCTCACTTTTACTTACCCACACACTCACGCCACTTCTCTTTTCCTCACGTCTTTCTTTACCTCCCTTTACCCTTTAAGAACCTTAAATCTCCCCTCCCCCACTCGACAGATAAGCTGGGCTATAGCTGCTACTTGGTAAACCTTGTAGCAAATGCTTCACTTCTTTTTCTATTTTCTCCTAACTGCTGCTACTTGTCATGCTTCCGTATCTTTTCTCACCTCGAATGGATCTTTGGTGAATCTAACTTCCAGCAGTTTTTTTCAGCATCGTGATTCATACTATGATGTTCAAGGGACCATGGTGGAATTATCCTTGGTTCGTTCCAAATCTGGTCAAGGTTGTTCCTTCCAAATACCTGGTTCACTTTTGAACTCTTCTTCCTTTCCCGCCCTGACTGATCCCCGTATTTTTTATTTGGATTTCGAGAACAGCCTTTGCAAATTTAGTTGTTTATCCGAGGTATATTTTGCGATTATTTTGATTAATTGAGGTAAAGACCTTTCCTTTAGCCCTGGAATTTAGTCAATATCTTGCCAATCATGCTGTTGGGGTTGGATCGAAAATATATACTTTTCTAGTCTTGCGCAAAACTCCGGTAGAAAAAGCTGATCCTGGGAATCCCTTCTACAACATTACTTGTAGAAATGTTTCTTTGCCCAATAATGATCCACCTGCCCAACTACACTTTCAACTGGTGGATCTATCCAATCCCAAGGAAACCTTGTCATGGTTTAGACAAAATAGTCAATTGGTGGTTCGGGTCATTCAAGGTGTGTAATTATTACTTCTTGCCTTCGTGTGTATTTGCTTATACGTGGTGTGTGTGTGTGCATAAGAGCAAGGAGTTTGGAACAAGGTGTTTTTCTCTTGGCCTTTTATGATTACTTCTATTTCTCTTCAAGTCCTGGTAATTTGTCTCTCTCTCTCTCTCTCTCTAGTAGTTGTTAATGCTGTATCAGTTGGTTTTAATGGCTGTTTGGTCCTTGTATCAATACTATGTGGCGTTTTTGGACAATACAGTAACGTTCAACACCAAAAATGTGGTCTTTTGCATTTCTTTTGTGGCCTGTATTGGTAATTCTTACTCACTTGATTATTCACTTAATATTAATAATTGTAGTTACTATTTATCGAACCATGTTGAAGCAATTTACTCGTGATTATACGTTATACATATTTATCCAAGAATTATTGCTAACCATGGCTTTTTATTTATTGTTATTTCTTTGGTATATCTCTTCCCCCTTAGGCACTAATTAATCGTCCTGATTTAGGAGTCATTTATTGCAAAAAATGTCTCGTTCCAAAGTTGCTTTGGTCCTGGTTGGCATCAACGTCGTGGGAGGAATTATTTCTGTATTTATTATCGGTTATCGAATTGCCTTTAACCAAGGCTATGTGTTTAATGCCTCACTTCGAAGCATTCTGGTAAATCAAGTCTGGGTTTCGGTTCAAGGCATTACTGCTGCTGCTTTTCTTTGTTTTGGTATTTCCTCCTCCTACTTACTAAAAATTAGTTGTTTTTTTTGCCAGAAAGGCCGAGATTGTTCGAGAAATTGGGCCAGAGACCATGGATGTGCTCAAGTTTTTACAATGGTTGGCCTTGGTGGGATTTGTCTCTTCCTTTATAGGTGCTTTCTTCGACTCGGCCCTCAATAACAACCTGAAATACTATGCGAGATGGTATGCAGTGCAAAAGGTGGTTCATATTATCCTGGATGGTGTTACTATATTTTCCATGCTTCTTATTATCCATCATCGTCCCAAGGTCACAAGAGATGCTTCTTGGTTGGAACAAAAGATCGATTTGATCCGATGCAACCGCTTCGCTTCTCGCTAACTATTTGCTTCATTCATTCAAGTTCATTATAAATGCAATACATTATTACTTGTTTTTTGTGAATGAATTTTTTTTGTTTATTTAATACAATTAAATCGATCAACTAAAAACGCCAAGTATTGGAAGCCTTCTCCTTAACGCTGCTTAAAATGCTTCCTGCTGGATGTGGTCTCGCAGACTAAACTAGACATCCTTTTTTTGGTAAACGAAATTCCAATTTTCACACCCTCGTAAAGGCCAAAGTCAGCAGAAAATTCCACACCCTTGTAAATGCCAAAGTCGGCAGAAAATTCATGCTCATTAATTCCTCGCAGCGCAAGGTTGGCGTTTCTTGCAAGTTCAGGTGTTGTACTTGACATGTTTAATTTAATACATATAACTCTTTTGATAGGCCGGATTTCAAATAATATTGTACTGTAGCTCCCATCTTTTCTCGCATAAAATATAACGTCGTCCTCTTCCAAGAAAATAACTCGAAGAAATGACACAAGAGCTAGGCGAAAAGCACTTTTAAACTTCAATTTTAAATGGGAGAACGATGGAACAAAGTAGGTCTCCAAGAATCCTTCAAAGCTGGCAATGTCGAATGGATTTGCAGTCAAGTATTGATAAATGTCTTGTTTCATTTCAATACAATTTGCGATTCTTGTGAAGCATTTGAGATATTCCCCCTGCCAATATACCCTAAGATCCTTGTTTGGAATAAAAAGTTCTATAAGCCCATTGTCTCTTGTAGGTTTGCAGGACAGATAGCCGGTATGGACAAAAAAGCTCAACATACGATTACTAAAGCCCAAAGAACTTTCGTCGATCGGACTAAAATCAGATATATATACGGGTTCATCTCCAAGCAGCAAAGTTGATATAATCTCAAGCACCGATGGAATACACCGCTTCAAAACACTTCTTATAGTTTCCGATGAGGTATTGACCCAGTGTGATTCAGTTTTCTTCAGTTGTCGTAGCCAGCACACGAATGACCACGGATTGATAATGGATTGAAGGTTACCAATAGTATAGCCATTGTACAATTCCAACATATTTTCCAAATCCCTTTCACAAACATCATCACTTTCAGCAGGGTTACTTCTTGTACCTTGCACCTTCATAAATCTCGATATTTCATCCTTTCTAAAACCAAAACTTGACGAATAATTGTCATCAGTAACTGAACAGATTTTTGATTTTTTTGTTGCTATAAAATTAACAATTCCCATAAAACATGCTTTCTGAAGGTTCCCATTACTTTCCTTTAATCCGCGAGAAAAAAAATGAACAAGGAAACGCGATGCTTTCTCATAGTATCCCTTACTATGAGCTTGGAGAAGAGGAGTGTCAAAATCGTCGATGAGAACAATGACTCTAGAATTGTATAAATTGCTCAAGGTAATAACCAGATCATCTAACACTCCAGAGAAATCCTTAATATTAACAGATTTGGTTGGCAACTTATTCAGATTGAAAGGATCTTTTTTAGAAAGATCTGCGCTGTGATTACGCAATAAACGTTTTATAGAATCGACGATCTGAGCAGACAGTTCTTCCCAAGTTTCCCCTTTGCAATCCTTAAAGCACAGGCGCACCACAGGGTATTTTCCACAGTGCTTGTCGACAAAGGGTTTATACTGAGGTTTGCCAATTTCAAAGCGAGCGAATTTTGAAGGATCGGCCCCAATAGACAGAAAAGATTCCAGCATGGAAAGATTGGTGCTCTTTCCAAATCCCTGTGGCCGAAGAATAGTGCACACCTTTGACCAATCTTCCATAAACTCCTTGATAAATAGAGTTTTATCGACTACGTGAAGGTCCTTTTCGATAATTTCGTTGAAATCGGGAGTTTCAAGAGCGATAGTGTTGTTGTTGATGGTTGACGAGTGCATATTGAGATTAAAGAGAGTTGAATTTTTCAAGTAAAAAAACGAAAGAACAATGTTGCTAAAGGTATGACCACCAAAGTTTTTTCAAGAGAGTTCTGGCCAATGAAAGAGCTCTGTCCAAAAGTAGGTGAATAAATTAATCCAAAAACTGGTTGGATCAGACGCACAACCAAAACTCCGAAAAACTGAAAGAATTCTTCCTTCGCTGATAATAATCGCTTAATTAATAACTCGCATTACAAACACTGAGAATAAATATAACAGTTCTATGGATCAAAATATATTTGCCGTACTACAGCGAACCTAGGGTTGTAAGCAATAGGGTGATGTTACGAGACCAACACTAAAAGTTTTGATACTTGCGTCGGTGAACTCTTTCTCCAAGAGTGTGAATTTGTTGAAAGATATTAATTCCATCCTTATACAGGAAATCAATACTGCACGGCGAAGTGGACGAAACAGAGAATGCTATAAACAACTCACTGTTACTTGAAGCTGAGATCCTTGAATTCGAAGAAGAGATCCAGGCCGAGAATGAATTCAGAAAATAAGATTTTCTATCCAAGTTCAAATTTCAGCATGCACACCATCACTGGAGCGCGGGATCAAAGATCTGCAAGCCAAGAAAAAATCGTTGAAAACAATGATTGCAAGTTTAGAAGTCAATATTGAGGGCAAGCCTGAAAAGGAAGCGACTTTTGAATCCACGATAAAGACAAAGCTGAGATATTTATGGGAACTGTGCTGGTTCCAGCATCAACTTATTAATAGTGGAAGACAAATGTTAGATCCTTTATGTTTAAGGCGTATTGATGATCCAAGTAAAATTGACAATTAAACCGTCAAGAAAAGTTTATTCAATGAGGAAGTTTTAACCAATTTACCTTACCTTTGCTAGAGCGTCTGTTGGAATTATTATACTATAGAGAGGCTCGAATGTCCGCCTTCATGATCGAAGAACATTGGAATAACTCTGTTCCAAAGCACTAAAGCTAGATTACACTACAGTAAAGAACCATATTCAGATTCATTACCATCTATACACTATGGCTCCTATGATGTTAGTTTTGGCCTGTTATCTTATGAGCAGAGGAGAACGAGTTATATCTTTTGCAAATGCTACTTGTGTGTTGGAAAGAAAAATCCCAAATTCTGAAATTGAATTGATTGATTATTGTATGGCAAATATTTCTTGAATATGGGCAGATATAAACTAATATCTGATTTCCTAAAGGGAATTTGAAAGGTTTCCTTGAACCTGAAGACCGCCAGTTTTACACAGGAGTAAAATAAATGGAACTCATCCCAAGAGATAACTACTACCCCAAGACTACTTTTACATTGCCTTGGTCGGCAAAAAGGAACAAAATCTCCAGTCAAGCAATAAATCGGGTTTACAGTATCAATTCTGAAGAAAGTGTCGGTTGTTGCCAACTAGAAGGAAAAGCGTTGAATTGTGGGGGTAAGAAAAATGTTCTAAACATCTGCAACTTGGACAAATGCTCTGTTGGTAAATTTATTACATGGTTCAAATGGCTCTCATGCTAGTCATTTACTCGAGGAAATTGGATTGACTAAAATTCTTGAATGATTTACACTACCAAAGAATGGGACAAGAATTTGCAAAGAAACTGGCGTTTGTTATGAGATTGGGGTTCTTTAATTAGAGCCATGGCCAGGACAACACTTTCCCTTCTCTCACTATCTACCTTTCTTTTTTATTTGTTGATTGTATTGACATTAATAAATTTCGTCTTTATAATGCGAAGATTTCTCTTTGCTGTTACATTGTGTGGGTTGTGTAGATCACCATTTTAATGCTAAATAACAGTTGAATGAGGACAAAGTAATTTGAGCTGAGCACATGTTCCAAAAACATTTGACACTTCCTACTTTATGTTACAAGAACAACCTCCGCCAACTGCCGTAACATCCGAGTTAAAAAGTGAAGTTCCAACGCCAGTGGTGAAAAAGTACAAACGAATCAGCGAGGAATTTAAAAATCTAATTGTCAAGCTACATCATCGCGATCGCCGCCCAGTTGCTGAAATCAGTCAATTACTGGATATCAAGCGCACTACTATCCATGAATTCCTTAAACGGTATGAAAAAAACCCCAGCATTGCCAACAAAAAGTCTGTGGGCAGACGTCCCATGCTGGCCGAGTCTCAGCGGTTAAAGATGCGAGAGTGGATAGCAGAGAGTGGCAAGTTGACCTTACAAGCCTTGGCCAAGAAATGTGAAGCCGAGTTTGGCTTTAAAGTTTCTCGTCAAACTGTCCAAAGAGCCTTGAAGAATCTCCCTCCTCTTCCTACTCTGGTTAAACCATCTCCTGTCAAACCTGTTCAAGCTCCTCCTCCCCCACCACCACCACCACCACCACTGGTTCCGCTTTCTACCTCTCCTTCCAACAACAACTCACTGTGACCTGAAATATCAATTTTTATTTAGCTACATTCTGTGTAAAATTAATGATGTGAAATCCAAGGAAATTAATTCCTTTTGGGGTTTACTTGTAACGATCAAATACTTCGCTTTTCTTATGCGTCTGCGTAGGTGTTTATGGTTTCTTTGTTATTCTCAATAATTTCTGAACTTTTCAAATCATTGCTGTCTTTAATTGCCGAGTCTTCTTTATTTCACTTTTTTTGCTAGCAGTGGAAAATAACGTGACTAAAGTTGACAAAATCATGGCAATTGAACCAACACAAACAGCAGCTGCCGCCACTTCCTCAGGTGGTGATCAACCAATGGTGGATAATTTCGCTGATCTGGATAGTGAGATCATCAACGCCACACCCGAAGAAATTAGGATGCGGGTTAGACTTTTGGACAATGAAGTTCGGGTAAGTCCTTCTTGATTGGCCGGCGTAACAAAAGAAAAGATTATGAAAAGCGAGTATCAACGATTGCAGCATGAAAAAACCGCCATGACTGAACGAGTTCGAGACAATCAAGAAAAAATAAAATTGAACAAACAACTACCGTACTTGGTTTCCAATGTCGTGGAGGTTTTGGAAATGGCTCCAGATGAACTAGATCCTGAAGAAGGTGCCACCATGGACTTGGATGCCGCAAGAACAGGAAAATGCGCAGTTATTAAAACTTCCTCTCGTCAGGTAATCTCTCTAACCGATCTCTATTTAATCAAATGCAGACGGTGTTTTTGCCTATAATAGGATTAGTGGATCATGACAAACTTCGTCCAGGCGACTTGATTGGCGTTCACAAGGATTCCTATCTGGTCCTGGAAGCTCTACCAGCGGAATATGACTCCAGGGTCAAAGCTATGGAGGTGGATGAACGCCCCACGGAACATTACACCGATATTGGAGGTTTGGACAAGCAGATTGAAGAATTGGTCGAAGCCATTGTCCTTCCAATGACTCAGGGCGAGCGGTTCAAAAATCTGGGAATTCAGCCTCCCAAAGGCGTCTTGATGTATGGTCCTCCTGGCACAGGAAAAACCATGTTGGCCAGAGCCTGTGCAGCAGAAACCAATAGCACTTTTCTTAAACTTGCTGGTCCCCAGTTGGTTCAGGTAGGGATTTCTTACCAGTTAGTGGAAATGATGCGTGGGTAGATGTACATTGGAGATGGAGCAAAGTTGGTTAGGGATTGTTTTGCCTTGGCCAAGGAAAAATCCCCAGCGATAATATTTATCGATGAATTGGACGCCATTGGAACCAAGCGCTTTGATAGTGATAAGAGTGGTGATCGAGAGGTGCAAAGAACTATGTTGGAGCTGCTCAATCAACTGGACGGCTTTAGCAGTGATTCTCGCATCAAAGTAATTGCCGCTACTAACCGAATCGACATTTTGGATCCCGCCTTGCTTCGCTCAGGCAGGTTGGACCGAAAGATAGAATTCCCTTTGCCAAGCGAAGAAGCCAGAGCTCAAATATTGCGCATCCATTCGCGTAAAATGACTGTTTCAGCCGATGTCAACTTTGATGAGCTGGCAAGGTGTTGTGATGAATTCAATGGTGCTCAATGCAAAGCGATCTGTGTGGAAGCAGGCATGTTGGCCCTGCGAAGAGGAGCAGTGGAGCTCAACCATGAAGATTTTATGGAGGGAATTCAAGAAGTAATGGCAAAGAAGAAGACCGCGTTGCAGTACTTTGCCTGATTGCTCAAGAGAGATTAAGTGAGTGTGACTGCTAAGGGAGAGGGAGAGAGAGAATAAAAGTGTTGTTGTTGTTGTTGTTTAAACCACCAACTGCATCGATTCTGCAAGTGTCAGCTGAGACTTGGTAAGCTCAGATAGATAAAGAACCATCAACAAATCCTAAATATTTCAAGTTATACAGGTGCATACATCGACTTACCTGTAAGTGACTATTGAATGCCCGTTCAAAGTGGTCAGGGTCGATTTTGGGAACTGCGCTAACAGCCTCCATCAAGAAACGACCAATGCTAACATCTGCCACAGCTTCGCCTCCCTATCCATCCATCCACACATCCCAGCCGTACAGATACACGGTTAGAGCATTCAAGGCAGAGAGAAGGGAAGAGGAACTTACCAACACTCGTTTTACATAATCCAGAACCCTTTCCAGTAAATCTTGCAACCTTTTCACTGCACGTTGCAAAGCATCGATTTCCTTGACGATTCCTGCCAGGTTTCCTTGTTCCAAGCGAGATGCTTCAGTTAAAGTTTCTACTACGCAGAATTATTACCAACAAGATTAAATTCATACAGGCAATTTTTTCCGACTTGTTAGGGACAATTCTACAAGGAATGGGGGAAAATAAACACATTTCCGATCTTCCCGATACACCAAGCGGAGATCTGCCCTATTAAATCAAAACTCAAGAAAATACGAGATAAATGTCTTTATGCCCATTTCATTGCCGGTAAGGTCGGTGTCCAACGTAAGATGCACCGAAGGAAGCGGCGCAGTGGCTTTGGAAAAGAATTCTTGCACCAAGGCCGCATAAACACTAATCCCAGGACCCGTGGCATACCAGCCCACAATCATTTGTCGTGGGTTGACCTTCTTATGCAGTTCAAACATAGTCTTATGATACTCCATATCAACGGCTATCTGATCCTTGTCTTCGGTATGAGGAACTGGAAAACAATTCTGCACTTCTATGCCCTTGCCATCCTCCGTTCGATGTCCCAGCAAGGTGCCTATCACCCTGGGTTGCGATGGCGACGCAGATCGTCTCAAGTAGTGGTCTAAAATCCCCGCTGGAACTACTGGGGAGATCTTTACCACACTGACTGGCGATACTGTCGTGGGCAGGTTCAAAAAAAGGCCTGACATTTGACAACAAATCACATGATCTCTTACAACAAGTATATTTTTTCATTCGAGAGTGTTTACATTATGATGGAAGGTTCGGGAATGTTTTGAGAGATGCTCTTATGAGGCAGGACGCTACCACCATTGATGTAGGTTTCGTCATTTACCTGTACGTCATCTCCCAGGACTGTTACGCCCTCCAAACGAGACTATTGGACAGTTACTGATAAGGAAAAACTAAACTTACCCAACGACCAATGGTACAATGCCAGCCAACAATCGTGTTCTTAACACAGGCAAAATCCCTGATCTTGGCTCCTTCCATTAGGACACATCTTTGCAGCCGTACGCCATCTCCAATCACCACTCCCTTTCCTATTACCACATTGGGACCCAGCTTACAATCCTTGCCGATTTTAGCAGTTTCGTGAACCATGACGTTGCCCAAATGCACGTAGGATTCGTTGGAAAGGCAGTTTTTACGATTTAGCGTGGAAAGATGTAAACAAGTTCCGGCTAAATAATCCTTTGGCTGTCCTACATCCATCCAATAGCCATTCAGATCAAACATGTGAAGCTCTTTATCCGCAGCCATAGCAGGAAAAGTTTCCTTTTCTATCGAAGTTGGACGAAGCTACAATTCTTGTTAACATGCGCATGGTAGCAAGAGACGTACAGAGATTCGTTTTAATACACTGGGATTAAGAAGATAAATCCCTGCATTGATGCGATTTCCCACGTATTGTTGGGGTTTTTCTACAAAGCTTTCAATCACACTGCTGGCTTCTTTGGTGACCACTACGCCGTACTTGGAGGGTTCTTCTACTTTGGTCACAACAATGGTGCCTTCTTTTCCATGGGCCAGGTGAAAATCCCTTAATTCTTTGAAGGGGTATTCACAAATGACATCGCTGTTTAAAACAAAAAAGGGTTCATCGGTCTCGCCCAAGATCTCCCTCGCCAAAGCCAAAGGACCAGCTATTCTCACCATTAGAGTACACCTTGACATGATAATACCAGTTCCCAAGGGCTCGCTTTCTACACTAAAGCTGATTTTCACTTGATATTCTTTCTCGTATTTTTCTAAAGCTGCGACCATGACTTCAGGCCGATAATTCACAGCCAACACTATATGCTTGACCCCTGCACTGACCAGCGCTTCCACTTGATGCAGCAGCATGGGTTTATTGCAAAACTCAATCAATGGTTTTGGCAACGTCAGTGTTAGAGGTCTCAGCCTGGTCCCAAAGCCTACGCTGTGTTAGTGCAAGGTCAGGAAATGTACCTCCTACAAGAATTAGTGCTTTCATGGTTTTTAGATTGAGAAGGATTTTTAGATTGGGACTGAGTAGAGGGGGGAAAAAGGAACGTTCAGGAAAAAGTATGAGAACTTGCACCAAATCACATGATTCACCGAGGAAAAAATAATTATTTTCTATTTAAGCACACGCTCCATCAGTGCAAGTTTTGCCAGCACCGCAAGTAACACCGCATTCGCCACAGTTCTGTCCATCCGCATTGAGGTCAACGCACTTGTTAGTGCATAGAGTGTATTGGTCTTCACAGGCGCAGACACCATCGCTACAGAAGGCTTCGGCAGGACATTCAGTATCGCAGTCACCACAATATCTGTTGCTAGAAAGAACGTCGGTACATCTGTTATTGCAAATCATATCAGTAGGAGTGCTGCATTGGCAAAGTCCGTTCATGCAGTTAGTGCCTCGGGGACATTTCTTTCCGCAGGCTCCGCAGTTGTTCTTGTCATAGAGAGCGTCAACGCACTTCTTATTGCACAAAACATCTCCTTCTTGAGGACAGGTACAGACACCAGCAACGCAAGATGTGCCAGCAACACAAGAAGTTCCGCAAGTTCCACAGTTTTTGTTGTCTTGAGTGAGGTCAACGCATTTGCCATGGCAAAGTCCAAAACCGTCAGCTTCACAAGCAGCAACTCCAGCTACACACTGAGCACCATCAGGAACTTTCTTCTTACAACCACCACAATTCAAAGGATCAGTTTGATAGTCAGGACATCCTCCTTGGCAAAGAGGAGCTCCACTAGGACAGGTACACTTTCCAAGGACGCAACTCTGGCCAATAGAACAAGTTTTTCCACAACCACCACAATTGTAAAAATCGGTGTTATGGTTAACACAAGCATTACCACATCTCCTGATACATTGACATTGACCGTTCTTGCAGGTATAGTTATCAGGACAAACATTGCCACAAGTTCCGCAATTTTCATTATCAGCTTTTATATCTACGCAAGTATTGCCACAACAGTATGGTGTGGCCTTTGGGCAACATTTTGGATTTGTACCAATATCATCATCAGCACAAAGTCCAACGTTGTAGTATTTGCCCTTTGGCCCACATAGACTGCAGGCAGCTTTTAGAAGGGAAGCGTCAGAACAGGTAGATGAGAGCAAACTAGCAGAACACCAGTCAGCACAAGTAGGAGTAGTGGCATCTATAACGGAAGGAGCAAAGAAGCCGAGGATTACGGCAACGATGATGGAGGTTTTCATATTTTTTTAACTTGATAGTTAATTATGGATGGATGGATGAGATTATGCTATGAGAGTGAGTAGTAGTGTATTATGGAGTGTGTGTGTGAGGAGAGAGAAGTAGTAGTGGTAGTGGTAGTGAGTATAGTGAAAATGTATGCTACTTAAAGCTGATGACGTGCCCTGACTTACTCGGGGACCTGGTGTTACAATGCGTGATGAGGTCTGGACTCATTGGATAATTTCTCGTGTTTTTTTTTGATGTGTGCATTTTATTGGTCACGTGGGGTTAAAGTTTTAATTCCCTGCATCCTGCTACTTTTCCACCACTTTACAAAACAGGTTCTCTTCCGCTGGAATGGTCACATAAAACCCACCTCTTTCTATCATCCTATACATCATTATTCATCTCACTGTTACATCCATCCATCTTTCCTCTCCTCCTTTCGTCGTCTGTACATCAACATCTCTCACTTTATCAACTAAAGCAGCAACTAGGACAACAATATGAAAGGTTCCATCTTGTTTTACTCAATCATCACTCTGTACATTCCTTCCTTTCTTCAAGCCACCACTACCACTGTATCTTGCGCAACTTGGTGTTCTACCAACTTTCCCGGCACAGCTTGTGCCACCGACGCAGTTGCGAGTAAAGGTCTTTGTTATCTGTGCGGGCCAAAAGCCAAGGACACCACCCAAAAGCTTTGCACCAAAGATGTCAACGGCCCAATTGAACCGACCTGTGTCGCTACCAATAGCGATTCCCTAAACTGCGGCTCTTGTGCAAACGCTTGTCCTAAAAACAATGTCTGCACCAAAGGGTTATGTACATGTATATTAAAGTGTGGAAATGGTTGTTATGACCCCAATACTGATCTTGGTAATTGTGGTAAATGTGGCAATGCCTGTTTGCCTGGTCAGAATTGTATTGGTGGAAAATGCGCCTGCCCTAACCAAAAGCCTCCTTGTAAGGGTACCTGTCCTAACTACCAAGATGATAAAGAAAACTGCGGAGGTTGCGGTAATAAAGTCAGCGACGGCATGTTATGTCTTGCGGGTATCCCTGCCTGTCAACTTGACGGTCAGAAAATATGTAGTGGCAAATGTATCGACACTTTAAGCAATAGCAAGAACTGCGGTAGTTGTGGCAAGATTTGTCCTGCTGGCACTGACTGTATTGACGGAATCTGTGCTTGTCCTGCTGAAGGTGACTTGTATTGTCAGGGCAAATGCATTGATACTCTCTTTGATAAGGCCAACTGCGGTAAATGTGGTGGTAAATGTCCTGCTGGAACTTCTTGCAACAATGGGGCCTGCCTTTGTAACAACGAACAACAAGCCTTGTGTAATAACAAGTGTGCTGATATTTTGATTGACGTTCGCAATTGTGGAGATTGTAACATAAAATGCGGTATCAATCAAGGCTGCAGTGAAGGCGTGTGCAGTTGTTTGAATGGCTTTCATTTTTGTAGCGATAAATGTGTAATACTAAGTGCTGATCCTCAGAATTGCGGTAACTGTGGTAATATCTGTCCTATAGGTAAAACTTGTATCGATGGAGGTTGTCAGTAGGTTTTCTCTCACTCGTTTCATGGAATTACACTCTTCATCCTCGCATTAGCATTAGCAATTACAAAGAATGACATTGGCATTACAAGAGCATGACATTACAACAATAAAAGGCATTCTTAAAAGTAAAATTGTTTTATATCAGTACTTTTTAAATGTTTTTTTTTACAATACTGAATCGATCAAGGTCTCTCAAGGTAGGGGTTCCTCACTATCGCTTAATCGACTAAGATGAAGATAAGCATCAGTTCCATATCTAAACCAGAGTAAGCATAAAAGTGATAAAACTACCCTTCCATGGAAATAATCTTTAAATCTCCTCCAAAATATCGAGCATACTACAAACATTTAGTAATCAGTAAGTAGTGGTAGTAGTAGTGATAGTAATACCAATCGACTTAATGGTAGTCCATAACCAAGCCCAGCCATAGGAGCCTTGAAATCACTCCTCGAGTAATCCGGTTCCAGCTCTGGAGTGGCCGCCGTGGAATACATATAGGTCCAAATGAGCCGCATACCACTTCTAGGGATCCCACCACCCTCATCGCTAACCTTGATGGTTATATCTTCTCTTCCCTCAGCCACGGCTATCTTTATGGGAGGAAATCGATCCTCTTCATCCGGTCCATAAGACTCAACAATTGCTCTTAGGCTGTTTTTTAATAGTTCAAACAACATGTGATGCAAATGTGAGGGGACATATTGAAATTCCAGGTTATCGGGACAGTGTAAATGAACCTCTGGAGCTCGAAACAAGCCATAATAATCCTGACAGATATAACGAGCATTTTCAATGGCTTCTTGAGCAATTTCTTGAATCTTGGTCTTTAAACATATGATTCCCACGTAATCTGGTGTACTAACTCCGCGACATAACGTAATATGTTGTCCTTTCATTTCAGTATAGGTTAATAACAGAATTGAAGGAGAGAGGGGGAAGTACCAATCAACATTCTAATCCCAATGCGAGACATATGGAATCTATCCAGAAATGACTGGATATGCGTGTCCAAATGAGACGATGGTTTATGCCGTTTAAATTCCTTTATCCCTTGAGCTTTCAACATGCCCAAAAAAAAGGTTAATTAAAAGAATCAAGTTTAAAGAAAAAACCCTTAAATCACATCAATGGTAACCCATAGAAGAAGGGAGGAAAATGTTACCAAAGTTGTTACAACTGGATTATGCCTCTTTTTGATATTATCAAGTACTTTGGCCAAATCATTCTTGGAATTCAATATGTCTTGCGGGATTTCTACATCATCCAGGTTAATGTAATAACTACAGTCCTCTAACTCAATTCCCATTTCTCCTAAATAATCCTACCGATGTTCCAAGGGGATTATGGGATGCGTAAAGATTTGTTGGTAATTGGCGTTATCGTCATATGGCCCATTAGGTCTGGTTAAGGGTAACCGTTCTCTCTGTTCAGTCCTGGTTCTTAACGCTTGTCTTAGTTCTTCACTCAGAACAGGTCGAGGGAAATCCACCAATTCCTTCACAGTTTTAGCCTGCTCTTATAGGCTTACTTGGAAAGATTCGCTATACCAATTCTTCACCCTAACCACTGATGCCATGGTACTTAGGCCATGAGGCAGATTTTCCAATTCCACCACTCTATGCGCAAGCCTTATAGGTAACTCCTCTATCCTCCTCCCCCCACCCATAAGTTGATCTCTTTGTGGCGGGGGTGGTAAATACCAAGCATGAATTGACAAGCTCGAAATAAGGTTCCTGGTGAAGGATTCCCACCTTTTTTCCTCTCTCACTTCTATCAGGGCCAAAAAGGTATAAAAAAAAGATACCGAATTTAACCATTTGTTTCAATGATACTCCAGTTTGTGGAAAACTGGCAAAATATTTGATCTTGTCATATAACCTTGAAGACATATGTTCAAGGTGAGAGAATTTAGGTCGTAAACTTGGCAAAATTGATCTCACGAGATTTGTAAACTTTTTATTAGCAATTATATATTGTTGATTTTAATCATTGGTTACGGGGGTCTAGCTCAAATGGTAGAGCGATCGCTTCGCATGCGATAGGCACTGGGATCGATACCCAGGTCCTCCACGTTGTTTTCACTTTTTTTGATAATAAGATCGACTCTTTTACCTTTTTTCTTACTTTGATTCCATCAGAAAGTAACACCTCTCTCAACTTAATTGAAGCTTTGAAAATTTGTCCTTATCAATATGTTCCCTTTAGAAACTTATAACCCACTGGACACTGGAAAATCCTTGTAAAAGCAACACACGTGCACAGTTCACCCCCAATGTCATTGACCGACACCATAAACCATCACATTGATGAGGAGTTGCTGCAGCATGATTATTTTTCTTTGGAGCGATTAAGTCGAGCCGATTTGATGGAAATGTGTCGAGAGAGAGGACTTCCAACCGAGCCGAATAAGAAGGCACTTATATTCCAACTGATGCAATGGAAAGTATTGGCCATTCCGCATCCTGTAGATCCCAGCAGCCCCAACATCTCTCAAACCGAGCCCCATTCCTCTCGTGGCTCGCACAACGGAGTGTCTCGAGCCAGCACGGAGATTGGAACTGGGCTGAAACGAGTAAACTCACGGGCGATCTCGAAAATGTTGATAGATCAAGATGATGCAGCTGAAATAGATATCGCCTTTGAAAAGCTAACTTATGGAAGAAAACTGGGTTCTGGCGGCTTCAAGGATTGTTTTGCAGGAATCTTGGAAGGAGAGCCAGTTGCTATAGGAGAGTTGAGGATTAATGATTTTAGCATTGAAGAATTTAAAGAAATCAAGCACGAAATCAGTGTTTTGAAGTTTGTTTTATCGTTATGGGTTAAACTAAGCGCGGCTGTGTGTGTGTGTGTGTGTGTGTGATGGTGTAGACAGCTTCGACATGATAATATTGTGAGATTTATTGGGATTTGTACAGCTTCGAAACATGTGTGCATTATAACAGAATTATGCGAGAATGGTGATTTATACGAGTATATGAGAAAGAGTACGAAACCTGGTCCTGGTCAGTTGGTCAATTACATGTATGACATTGCCTTTGGGGTTTCCTACCTCCATGCCAGACGCCCAAGCATTATACATCGAGTACTTTTCTTAATTATCGTGCTTACTAATCGTTAAAAAGGACTTGAAATCAATGAATATTTTGGTATTTTCCCCTGCCCTATTTCTTATTAATATCTGCGATTTTACAGATCAGCAAGGATTTAAAGATGAAAATTACTGACTTTGGATTAGCACGTATTAGACAAGGTTGGAATACCAAAATGCACACCCAATGTGGAACTCCCAATTGGTAATTTCCCATATTTACTAGAATTACTCACCTTCTGAATAGGCAAGGTAAGGAGTTACTTTACTACAATTTTGCTAATTAATAAACAGCACCCGAAATGTGGGTTGCTAATCCAAGCTACACGGAAAAGGTGGATGTAAGTTTTGCTTTGAACATTGGCAGAACTGGCTTTTAGGTTTATTCGTGCGGATTAATCTTTTGGGAGATTTTGCAATGGGGCGCTGAACCTTTTCCTTATCATGATTTAACCGAACATCAACTCTATGTCAAAGGTACTGCCAAGTGAATACCTTGACGTATCTTCTTGTAGTGAGAGACCACAATGTGAGGCCTCCGATGACGAAGAATGTCATGCGATATCCAGAAGAGCTAAGAGAGCTGATCACGGATATGTGGCAAGGAGATCCCAGTAAGCGGCCTTCAATGGCGACAGTGGTAGAGAGATTAACCTATTTCCTTGATTAAAACGATGTTATATCACATGATCCCTGAATGTCTGTGCAAGTTTTATACTTTGCTGCCTTGAAAGACTTTACCAGGTTGGACCAGCAACAAATTCCACTCGCTGAGCTGGGTGACCAGGCAACTCCCACCGCAGTGCGAAGGTTTATAAAGTCTGCCTTTCCATCTGCTGCAAATCTGGTAGATGTCTGTATGATGGCTGTCAATCAATGCTATGTTGGCAAAGAAGAGGAGGATGTGAATCTGCGAGATGGTGATGAAGTTGCCCTAATTCCTCCCGTCAGTGGTGGTTAGCAGCAGCCAACGGTTAATAAGGCGGGAGGAAGAAGAGGTAGAATTTAAACTTTATAACCAATCAAATTTCGCTTGCCAATGACTTCACCAATGGCGAAGAACCCTGCCAACTCGGCCAAGATTAGACCAAATCTAGCGGCTTCATCCATCTTCATACTTCTTATCCTTTCCAAACTCCACAATTCCTTTTGAGCCAAGGGCCAGTCTTTGAGTTTGGGAAGTTGCAAGTTTTCCCGCACGTAGACTTCCTTGGCTAGCTCTTTTCCTACCCGTGTCCAATATCCCAGGCTAGAAGCAGTGCGAGTCAAGGTTCCATTGATGGCTTGAACCGCTGAAGCAGTGGAAATCCCGCGTTTCAAGGATGCGCGTACACGTGTTGTAGAAGCTCGAAACATCCTTTTAGTTTTGGGGAGAAAATACTGTAAAGAAAGAGTATTATTATTTTCTTACTCTCACACTCTCAAGACAAACACACTCAAAACACACAGAACACTGAATTGATGTATTAACAACCAAACAAATAATCTCCATGCAATTCCAGCACTCGATGTTCTCCGGTTTCAACCTTTTGAACCGTCTTTAGAAAATCGTAATTCATGCCTGGCGTAATGATCGAATCTCCTGCATATTCTGGATGACTGGTCATGAATTTCCGAATCCAACTCGCCGTGGTAATCAACTCTCCCGAGGCTCGCTTTTTGATAAAGTCCAGGTACTTCGTAAAACGACAATGCGCGGTAAGCTCCAAATTAAGCGAATTTAGAAACTTTTCTACCAAGGGAATCAGCCCTGGGCACTCAGCCTATTTACCCATCAATAATGGTCAGCTAAAAATACCGTTCCAATCATTATATCCCGAATACTCCTTTTTTCATAATCACTGGGCGAATTTGAACAATTATTGTTGCGAAAGTGGAAAGTTTCATTCCTAACAGCATTGGGAAGTTGAGCAGTTTGCATGTTTTCATCAACCTTTTACCCCTGAATGTCAGTCTTTAACACCCAGGTAGGAGGGAAACCTTGCTAATAGGAAGATAAAGGTTGAGGTTATAACTAAGGATAGTTCTGGTTACAAGAGCGATAAAGACTGCAAAAGCCGCATTTTCAAAATCAGTCAATTGTAGCTCCATCGTTCGGAATTCCACCCTCCAACCAATTGAAGCCTTTGGTGGAGGTGGTTTGAACCTCAATGTTTGCCAGTTGGTAGATTGGATGTTCTCGAAATGGTCAGAAAACTCTTGGTCATCCAGGTCAAGCCGCTCTTTAAACACCACCAACGGATCACGGATAAATAAGTGCGCAATGTGCTTGGCTAACAAGTCGTCAATATCACATTCTCTCAATCGATCATAAAATTTCCGGTCATAAACCAAAGGAATATCGTTGTAAGCCTCAGCACCAGGACTTAGGTAACTATCAATAGAATCATACCGAGATTTATTAATTTTAAAGCGATCATTGGAAAGTGGCTAAAACATTAACTACCAACACAAGTCATACCTTTAAACCACGTTCCTCCAAAGTCCGATCATCTACGCTCTTACTAATGACATTCCATCTACAGTCTACATTGGTAAGATAACCACGATAAGCAGGTGATGCAGCAGTTAGGGCCAACTTTTTAAGGGGTTAGGGTTAATATCACGAACAATAACAAAATAAAACCATAATTGGTCCTAATGGGGCTAATTGATCATACAAATTACGAGCTTCAGAAAGACAACAAGCTTGAAAAGTGATTTGAAGGCATGAACATCCCATTCCAAATCCTTGAGCATCCATGTATACATGGTCAGGAAGTGCTGCTCCATTCTTGGCCTCCGCATCTTCTGGATAAAGATTCCGGTCAAAGGGAATGGTGGGATCGATGAAAGGCTTGGGAGTATTAACATCGAAATAAATAGGAACATTTATCGCAACTTTGGCACCACGACGACAACGAATATTTTGAGCCAGAGTTCTACCATTATCATCAATCAATCAATTTTAAAGATAAAAGTTGGAGAAGAAAAACGTACGGAAAACGAGGATGTTCTTGGATACTTTCGTCAGGAAGGAAAAGGCTACGAAACACTGGTCCCGTTGGAGGATAGTGAGGATCAAAACAAATCCCTGGTGCTCCCAGCCGAGGAAACGACGTGAGTGTGACAATGTGTTCATTTGGCAAAAGTATCTTTCTGGCCAATTCTCGACTAATCCATTCGTTTTGTTACAACTGTTTGAAGGAAGTAGTACCGTATTCTCATGTTTTCTTCCACCATTAGCCATTTATCAAAGTCATTCCCATAAGGTTTAGAGGGAGTTGCTTATTCCCTGTGATTAAATAGACAGCGCTTCAGCCAAGTTACCTTCAATCATGAACCTTCCAAACTCGGGATGCCAAGCCACTGGATAATCCTCCCTTGAAACAATAGTGTTATCGAGTACATTTATGAAGATTACTGGTTTTCAGCAGAGGTGGTCAATTCCTCCAAGATTTGATCTCCTCTCAAGGATAAGCGAGCATTTCGATTGACATCATCAAAGGAAATGATCATAAACTCCACCTTTATTTTTCCAATAATCCAAAAAAGTCAGTCAGTTAGCATTGTGTAGTGGAAGAGTGTACTTCATCGCCCCACTTCAGATAGTCTCTTTGACGATCATGATGATACCGGTAAATGTTTATGAATTGCTCGATGCCATGTTCCTTGACATGTTGTGCTACTTTTTTGGTGTTTTCCCAATCTTCAGGAGTTCCAAGTGATAATAATCCCATACAGCCTTTTGTTGAATTCCAATTAATCAGCTGATGGGCCTAATTTAATTTTGAATATTACTGAGCTTTAAATACAGTAAATGTCAACCATCGTTCGTAAACTATGGAGCAATAAAAGATACATTATAGCAGGAGGCATAATTGTATATGCAGGAAGTAACTTTATAAAGTAAGATCTTTTCCCTTCCTCTCTCTCCCACACAATAAGAGGCTAAGACGATAAATAGTGCCAAACGGAAAGAAAGAATCGCCAATACTATTCATCCAAGCACGGTGTTGAGGCTAAGGCTTAATGGTTCCAACGTGGTGGAAACTTCCCATTCCAACGCTGCTTCCTTGTTCAAGATCTTTAGGAACATCGCAGGCGACACTGAAGACCAGCTTAAAATCCTCGCCCTAGTGGACATTGTTCGAGCCATTCAATTTGCTCAAACGGATGATCGTGTCGTGGGAATCGTTGCTGATATGAGAAGTTCACCCATGGGTGGTCCTCCCAGAGGCGAAGGGGGGTTGGGATGGGCACAAGCTCGAGAAATTAGAGAAGCGATTTTGGAATTCAAAAGAGTCAAAAAACTCCGACTTGGTGATGAGGCCAAAATGACCTGTATTGCCTTTGCTGATACCTTTGATCAACAATTGTTGTACTATTTGGCATCGGGTTTTGACCAAGTGTACCTTCAACCAACTGGTACAATTGGCCTAGTAGGGTTACAAAGATCTGCCGTGTTCTTCAAGACCTTGTTGGAAAGGGTTGGAATTGCCATTCATGCAGAAACAAGACAAGAATTCAAGTCTGTCCTACAACCTTTCACGGCTACGGAATTTAGCAAAGAACAACGAGATAATCTCTTGGCTACTTTGACCAGTTTAAATGGTCAAGTAGTCAATGAAATGGCCGAATCGAGAGCTGCCAAGCTTGCGCGTTTACAACCAGGTGAAATTGAAGCAACGCCTGCATCCATAGTAAGTCACATTTTGGTTGTTGATGCAGCAAGTGATAGATTCAACGCAGCATGGATACAGGTCCCATAATGGCAGGAGAAGGTGTTACCAACGGATTATTGGACGGGATTAGTTACGCACAGGAGATAAAACGAGAACGCCTTGATAATTCCAAATTGATGAATTTAACCCATTATGGTAAAGTGCGTGAACAAGAAATCCAATCTCGGTATAAACGACTTGGCCTGAAATATCCAACGATAGGATTGGTTTATTCCTTGGGAGCCATTAAAAGGTGCCTTCTTCTTCTTCTCCCCATTCTTCCCCTCTTACCTCATTTGTAACGTCAAGAATGACAGAGGAAGTGGAATGTATTCTGCTGAAAATATCTCTTCTGCCTTTTCACAAGCTTCCAAGGATAAGAATGTAAAGGCCTTGGTATTGAGAATTGGTATTTTTTTTGCCTAAGAATAAAGAATAATCAAATTTGAGGGTAGATTCTGGTGGAGGTGATGTGGTAACAAGTGACACTATTGGTGAGCAAGTTCGACAATATCAAGCTGAACAAAAGAAGCCGGTAATTGCTAGCTTTGGAAATGTAGCTGGTAACATCCCTTCTCTTTTCCTCTTGATCTGATCGCATGAAAATAGCTTCTGGAGCATATTTCATTGCTTGTGGCTGCAATCGAATTCTAGCAGATGCCTTGACTATCACTGGGAGCATAGGAGTAGCAACACTTAGACCTCAAGTTTTACCAAAGTTACTGGATAACCTGGGAATTAATGTCGAGACCCTATCTACCTCTGAAAATACCCTCACCAATCCTTTGGTCCCCTTGGAAGGAGAAACCTTGGCCAGATATAAAAAGAATGTCGATTATATTTACCAAGTTTTCTTGAACAAAGTAGCTCAAGGAAGGAATATGACCTTGGAGAGAGTCGATGGTATTGCTGGTGGCCGTATATTTTCTGGCAACGAAGCCTTGCAAGCAGGTTTAATTGATCAGATTGGAGGAATACACGTTGCCATTGCTGAAGCAGCGAAACTGTCTGCACAGGCCTCTGACCATGCTTCTGGTCAGCAAACCCACCAAGGACCAGAAAACATGGAGGATTATGTCAAAGTTCAAGTATTTCCTAGAAGAAAATACTTTTTCGAACGACTCGCCTCTAGAAACGCCCTATCGGAAGGACTTGGCCAGATTTTAAAGGAAGCGGTGATTGAAACTGCCAATTATTACATGGAAGAATTATCAAGTGGAGGAGAAATTAAATTAGAAAACAATAATTGGAGAAATTTAAAATAAATTTATTTTTGAAATGATGTTTGATGATCAGGTGATGGGAGTGAAGACAGAGAGAGAGATGGTGATAGATGAGACGTCAAGGGTCACGAGATTGGTGCATAATTGCCTTTGTCTTTACGCGGATAGTCTTGCTTGCTTCTCACGCTTTTTTGCTCCAGACAATTCAAACAAGCACACAACACTTTCCTTTCTTGTTCTGGCACACTTTGTATGTCTTCCTCTTCCACTAGGACCATTCCTATAGCCGTGAGACGAGCTGAACCCGGCGCCCTACTCCCCACCGACTATGGAGTAACGCCACATGGAACGATTTTTTCCACCACTCCCGGAGGTAGTTTTTTGCATTAAAGGTTGACCTTGTAGGAACTCGAATCATTTATGACCGAAACAAGCTACTATCCCTGCAAAACTCGCCCTTTTCTCAAACTCCTCCTGCCTTTATCAACGTGGTGCCTGGAGTCACCAAGGCTTCGGTGTCTTGTACCTCGCCCTTGGCAACAAACTCGTTGAACATATCTGAACTTGTCACTTCTTCTTCCTCTGCAGGTGGTGTTTTAGCGGAAAAGGATGAAGAACCCGCAGCAGTTGGTAATGGAGGTGCTGCTGCTGATGTATTTGAAATGGATATGGAATAATCTCTCCCCCACTTCCTTCTCCTTTTATTGTTTTATAGTGGCGCTAATGCATTTGCGCAAATATTCAACAAAGAGATAGAATGGTTATTATTTTTGCTTTCCCTCTCTCTCTCTCCCTCTTCCTTTTTTTACAAACAAACCTCAATAAAGTTTTTTAATTTTGAAATTATTTTTTTCTCACTGTTATTAATTATGGCCACTACTGCTTCTACTGATATGATTGATCAATTAATCAATCTAGTAAGAAAAGACCAAGAGTTGTTCAAGACACTCTCCACCACCACCACCACCACCACCACTGCCACCACTGCCACCACCTCAATGGTAGAGAAATGGACAGAGAAATTGTTTTTGGAAAATCAAATATTGGAACTTTTTCAAACTTTGCCTAATCCTGTAACCACTGCAAACAACACCGCTACGAGTAACACAACAGAGAATGTAATGGACCTGGACACGATGAGCTTGGAAAAGGGGGAAATCTTGGGAAAGCTGGAAAAGATCCAGGGATTATTAAGGGATACCAGACATTTACACCTTCTATCAACCTTGTTGTGTAATGGTTTAAAAGAAATGTATGATGAAACTTAACTGTGTGTTTGTTTGTGTGTGCGTGTAAAAAGTAATCTATATATTTCTTCTTTCTTTTGTTAAGCAAATAATTTACACCCACACTTTCTCGTTCTTTCTTACATCATCATCATCATCATCATCATCATCCTCATCATCAGCACATCGTTATGCCATTGTCGTCATTAACGTAGCCAGAGTCACCAGCGTAAATGCTTGTGAGAATACATGTCTTTTCGCGTCATTCGAACTGGATCCCGGTCCAAAGTTGAGATCAAATGAATTCAATAACCGATTAGGCGTTCCATCCTTCGCTCCACTCAATAATCCCGTCCCAGCTACATCTATCAACCGCTTCTTAATTTCTGAAGGTACTATGTAACCCCCTTCTCCCAGCAACAGCGCCACTGCTCCAGCCACAAATGGCCCGGCGAAACTAGTCCCACTGGCACTTCCATAACCTGGTAAAACCCCACTATTACTCTCACCACCATCGCCAATGCTGGTCACTCTGATTCCAGGCGCAATTAGCGTTACGCATTTACCATAGTTGGAAAAAGAGCCAATCTTGTCGTTAATATCTGAAGCTCCTACCGTAATGACCGAAGTAGCAGAACTTGGAGAAAAGTCACAAGCATCTTCAGCAACCCCATTGTCATCGCCATTTCCTGCTGCTACCACTACACTAATTCCTTGCGCCACAGCATTATTGACAGCATTGTTGGTGGCCCTACTAAACGGAGATCCCAAGGATAAACTATCCACAAGTTATTTCGCTAATTAACAAGAGAAAATTACTTTATGATACTTCGTTTATCTTGACTGTTGAGATGTTGTCTTACAACCCAATTAAGCCCACGTAACACATCACTTACAAGGGCAGATCCATCAGCCCCGAGTGACTAATCAACACTCGATTAAATTTTACAATTTAATTAACCTTGACAGCGACAATTTTCGCCTTTTTAGCAACTCCTACGGTCTTTCCAGCAATAATCCCAGCTGCAAAGGTTCCATGGCCGTTATCGTCGATTCTCACATCAGATTGATCCTGAAGTGAGTTGTATCCAAACGTGGCCCTTCCTTCAAACTCATCACTAGTTACGTCCACACCTCTTTTACACAATGTTGATTAGTAAAGATGTTAGAAATTTACGTATCGATGATGTAAATAGTGACACCGGCACCTGCAGAAGAAGGATATCTGAATTTCCCATCCAATGGAAGTCCTCGTTGATCAATTCGATCCAATCCCTTCAAAATACATCAATCAAAGATCAAAGATCAGTTTACCCATAAAGCTCGGGATGCTTCTTGCGAAACCAGGCTAATATTCCCAGGCAATTGAGCAGCCTTGACTTTATAATCAGGCTCAATAAATTCCACCAAATCTGATTGATTCAAGAATTTGATGATCTCGGGAGAATAATATCCACTGGTAAAGAAAAACCGTTGAATAAACTCCTCCACCTTGGTTCCCAACTTTTTGATCAGCTCTTGAGTGGGTTTATTCTTGAATACAATAATGTTTCTGGGGAAACTGGTATTTGTATTGGAGGAATTGGTGATGTTGTTGATGGTATCTACCACGGCATTGGCAAGAGATGTGATGTTGATACCAGTGAGATTAATCTTGGGTAAATCTGCTAATGGTGCTGCTGCTGGTGGTGCTGGTAGAGGCGGTGTAGTCGGGTTGAAAGCTTGACTTTGCGTAAATGCAGAGTTCAAAAGAAAGAACACCAGATTAGCTCCCAGGCATATCCTAAAAGACATCATCTTTCTAAATTGGGCTTCTTTTTAATGAGAAGAGTGTCGTGCGATGAGAATTTTGGAATAACGGCTATAGAGTGCAGTAACACTAAACTTGTCTTGACAAGCCCCGGGTTAATACGAGTTAGATAGCCTGCGTTATTGACAAGGACAAGTTTTAAGGTGTAAGACAGTGTGCTTGAGAGAGGAGGCGTAAGTTACTAGCTAGCGAGGGCGTGTTATAAGAGAAAGTAGTACGCAGGGGCAGCTGGAGAGAATATAATAATGCGACGTCCGTTCAGCCGAAAATCTGCAAAATGTTTATTAATTTTATTTTTCAGCAGTAAATTGATGTCATTCCCACAACAAAGCTTTGTGTGTTTTAAACCAATTAAAATTAGCATTATAATATTTCTCATTACTTACAATTCTCTTCAAACTATGTGTGATTCCTACTTAGTCATCATTCTCGTCCCAATCTCCGCTTTCTTCCCAATCTCCTCCATCGTCACTCCAATCTCCTCCATCGTCACTCCAATCTCCTCCATCATCACTCCAATCTCCTCCGCTATCATCATTCCAATCACCCAAATCTCCAGAGTCATCAGGTTCCTCACTTTCTGCTGTTAAATCATGATGCCGTTCTTGTGCTGGATTTTCGGACACT